>CAJVPT010000980.1:0-24291 GCA_910592055.1 Acaulospora colombiana
GTATAAATTTATTAAAAGTTATTTAGTAAATTCTTTAATAATAATAAAAACAAAATCAACTTTGAATTTTAAAAATCGTGATGATCAACATATGGTCAGATACTTTTATTAGGTGAGTTTACCTTAAAACAATCCAATTATCTTTGCAGAGTTCTTTTTTGATCTGATCACGTATCAACTGCTTTTTAAATTATTCTGGATCTTTGTGAAAGTGTTTTACATATTGCTCATGTTGTTTATCTTGTACCTTTATAGCAAATCCATACTGCGGATAGTAAATATCAAGTTCTAGTCCTCGAGAATACTCTAGTGTTTTCAAAAAATCTAGTCAGCGAATACTAGAAGGTGGCCCAATAATATATGTTACAATTTTATGATATAGATCCTCATGTTTATTTAAGCAATATGGGTACGAGGTTTTAGAATACTTTATATAATTAAAACTTGTAAACCACTTATGGCCTTTATTACATATACATTGTATCGGAACATGAGATTTATATATTCTGTAGAAAGACACATACCTCCTCTACTGTAAGCAATTCCCTTTGCTTCCATAAGGCCACAAGGAAAAGTACCAGTACATTGTGAGTACCATCTTTCCATATTTTTTATTCGATTAAAAGTCGTAGACCATTCATGGCCTTTGATGCATCTCCAAAACATTGGGACAGTTGCATTAATATATTCTGTAGAAAAATAATATTTTTTGCTATATCAATATTGCATCATAATTGACCATGTCTTTGTATTAGTGCAGCATGACTTTGGACTGGAATACATTTTTGGTCAGGTATAGGAGGTTTTTGGTCTGGTGTACTACATTTTGGATACCAAGTTCCTTTAAGGATATCTCTTGCTGAAGCCTTCCATTCATGGCCTTCTTTATACTGCCATTTGAGAGGATCCCGTCGATTAATATACTCAGTTGCAAGACAGACCTCTTTTTTTTTTTCTGTAAACTTCCTCATATCTTCAATTGTTCGAGTACAATAACACACCAGGTATTATGATTTTTTACATTATGAAGCTTAGCAGACCATTCATGGTTTTTAATACATTTCCAAAGCATCGGAGTATTATTATTAATATATTGTTTAGAGACATACACCTTCTCTACTATTTGCAATTTCTTTAGCAATACCTATAGTTAATTTTACCATTAACATTATAAATCAAATTTTTAAAAGGCCGGCAGGCATTTATGCTTTATTCCTCCCTTGAAAAATCCTGCTCTCAGCTCATTTTAATTAGTCGGCTCCTTACTCGCAAGAATTATTACAAGAAAAAAAAATAATAAATACTTATGAGATTTGACCTTTTTTAATCAGTGTCGAGGTTATTAATTATATAATTGAGAATTTTGGCAGGGACGCCCCAACTGAAAAGTGACCGGCAAAACCGTTTCCAATGGAAACGATCGAAGTAATGTGATCCTATGATTTAATTGGATAATATCCTGATTATCTATACGTATTCGATAAACAGACACATGGCATATGCATATTTTCTTTGTAAAAAGTCTTTCGTCGTGCATCGCCCACTTCCACACTTCCTAAATCTATACTTAAATGAGACCAGAAATGGATAGACGAAACCTGTTTAAAGGGTAATATATCGAAGTTAGTGATTTATGTTAATTTTATTTAGTTAAATTTACAGTAGCATCACTTTTTTATATCAAAAAACGAAAGAATTTCTTTTAACAAGATAGTATCTTAATATCATCAGGATTTCTACTATGTTATTTGTACGAGTAGAGCATGGTGAATGGACAGGCATTCTTGAAAAGGAGGTGGAGAATTTTGAAAATGGTTTGGTGCGAGTTTTAGGACAAGTCCCCTCAGAGGATATTGAACTCTTTTCCATTGACCAGCCTCTGCATTCCGAAAAAGGATACAGTATATCCTTTGAACCATTCTGTTGAAAAAACTTTTCCATAGCCACCTTCACCTATAGAATTTTTAAAATTTGAATATGGGATCCACTCGACTACCTTTTCATTACTGTCTGCATTTAGCTTCAACGACTTAAAAAAAAAAATTATAGAAAGAAAAAGAAAGAAAAAAACTCTAGAATTTTGCTCAATATTTTAATACCTTGACCAAGATTTGAATTTATAGATTTCACTAAAAAACATCCGCAATTAAAAAAAAAAAAAATTTTTTTTATTCATATATTAAATTCAAATACTGTATATATATCTAAACTTAAAAAAACAAAAGATACCGTGAATTATAAATCATACTCACTTTGTTAACAATTAATAAATGAAGGGAATTTGAAAATTAGCAATATTTTCTTGGAAAAAAATTGATGAAATTATGTTCACCCACTAATGTTTTATGGGTATTAAGTTGATTGGAGAAATAATTTCTTGAGTAATGCAAATATATACTCACGTGCTAAAATTTCGATAAAAAGAATATATAAGAAATGGAATTAGTAAAATTTTCATTTAAAGAAATGAATAAAAATCATAAAACTTATACTCGCCCACTATTGTCATAAATAGATCAGTTAAGTTTGATCTTATTAATGAAAAAATGGTTGATAAAACTTATACGTACTCGCGAGTTATGGCTTGATTAATTAAAAGTTAAGGGTTGGTAAAATAAGTTGGGTAGATTAGAGAAATATCAAATGTTTTGATAATGTAAAATATACATAATGTCTATTATATATAGTACTTACCCTCTGGTGTATTAAATAGATAAAATATGATAAAAATTTTGCTAAGTTTAGTTGTTATTATATGTGATAACTGAAAAAGAAATATTATTGCAAAAACTTACGACTCCCATATAATAAAATAGGAAAATGAATAAGCATTGGTATTTATAGAAGAATAACCAAACAGATAAATCTTATACTCACATCCCCACCCCCGTTTTCACCTAATGTATAAGGTTAATTGAAATTAAATTTTGGTAGAATAAATGTGTTGATTGATAAAATAAAATAAAATTCCAAAAAACCGATACTTGCCCCCTGCTTATTATTTAAATTAGATTATAAAAGATATCAGCCAAGATTATTATAGCCAGTCTAAACAGTTAAATACTTACGTTCTAAAAAATAAAATTGTCAAAATATATTAAAAAATATAATCGCGATGAAACTATACCCACAGCCATCATCTAATAGAAGAAATATATAAGAGAAGAGTTGTTTAGTAAGAATTATAAGCAATAAATAAAAATTTTGTTTAATTCTTCAAAATAACTAAGCATACAGTATACTTACGTGCTAATCGTTTAAAAAAACAACCAATTATTGAATATACTGTATTAAATAAATTCTATGATAATTGAATAAGAAACGATTATCATACTCACGACCTAATAAAAAGAAAAACAAATAAAGGTGACATGTTTAGTATCCCATTAAACAAAAAATAAACAAACATATAAGCAAATACTCACAGTCTAGTGTTTGGAAAAACAAATAAGTTTTAAAATATAATATAACAAAGAAACAATTTTCATAAAATATTTACTCCCAACCTAATCCGTAGAAGTATAATAAGAGGAGTGAAGTTTATTAATCTAAATGAAGAAATAAAATAACGTAAAAACATATACAGTACTTACAGTCTAATGGTTTGACGAAGTAAATAAGTTATTACAGATATCAAGAGATTTTATCATAATGATTAACAAGAACATTTAAACTTATGATCTAAAAGAAGATTCATAGTTTATTAATAGGGCATGATTTAATAATCAAAAAACACTTATACTTACGGTCTAATTGTTTGATGGAATAAACGAGACAAGTTGTGAAATATGAATAAGTATTAAAGAAATATCATTGTGATAAAGAGACTACTGTATAGGAAATCATACTCACGATCTAAGTAACATAAAATGCCTGATAAAAAATAAAGTATATATACTCACGGTCTAAAAAATCAATAAAGTGTAAAATGTATTATACGTAAAATAAATAGTTGCCGTTTATTATAAATAAAAATAATAAAAATAAAAAATAAGATGCTTATAGTCTAACTTGTTGCTACAAATAGTATTAAATAATTGTTGTCGTAATTAATTAAGATACTATCATTTTAGGATTATACCTACAACCTAATGCGTAAAGGAAATATAATATACTGTATAATGAAAAAAAAGAAATGGTAAAGTTTGGTAATCTAAGAAAGAAAATTAAATATTCTTACAAGCTAACGGATTAGAAAACAAAATTATATAGGGGCGAGGTTTTGTAAATATGCATCAGGATAAACAGAATCAATATACTTATGATCTAAAAATTTTAACAAAATATATAAAAGAATGTAAATTAAAGATGTACCAAGTTAATCCAAAAGGCATATACTTACAATCTAATATGACGGATTATAAAATATATTAAAAAGATGTTGCCCGATTTAAGAATTAGATGATACTGTATAGATTTGTACTTACAACCTATATTAATAACCATGCGAGCGTAAATAATTTCTTGTTACTTTATTCTTTCAATAAATATTATGATCAATAAAACTCTACTTACAAGCTGTGATTCAAATTAATTAAAATCTACATTGTTATCTCACTCTATAAGTCATAAAAATTATGCGTGAAGAAAAATTAACATGAGATATTATACTTACCGAAAAAGTGCAAAAATTAATATAAACATTAATAGCAAAACCAAGTTGGACTTATATTCACAGTCTGATAATAGTTGATAGTTAGAGCCAAGAAAATGCTAGAAAACGAAAAAATGATTGATAATATTTACATCTTTTATAATTTTCGGGATTTATTCCTCCTAAAAATATTTATTCAAGAATGTTAGATGCTAGATTCAGAAATAGTTATAAAATATAAGTTTTCCCACGCGGTTACTTTTTTAATAGTCAAGTGAAGCACCAGGACTTGCGAATGTTGTGGAGACCATGGAAACGAGGACAAACATTAGGTCAAAAATATTTTAGAATTCATTTTTGTAGTATTGATTTTTTTTTTATTCTTGATAAAATCTATCAAATAGAAAAAATTAGGTTTAACAAAAGAATAAAGGAACACAATATTTTTTGAAACGAAAGAGTATTCTTGTGAGTTTATATAGAAATAAGGAGCAACTTATAAAAATAACACATCTCTGACCATGATTGAGGTAAAGTTAAACAATGTATAATGATCTGATCCATAAGTCATTCCTGTTATTAATGTAATTTGTTTTTTTAATCGATCAGATTAAAAACATCAGCGGATACCGCCATATTTTCTTATTATTTTAGGCTGTTGACTTTATATATAATCAAAAAATATGTACGTCATTATATACAATACTTTATTTCATAAATAGAATAAAACATAAAAATATACAGTATTTTGGGAGAAGTATTTTATGTTGTTAAAATACGAAATATATTCTTCCATTAAACACAAGATATTTAATTATTGTTTTGTGTTGATGACAAATGTTCGGATACAGTGTGATACAATTGCCTCATTAGATTTAACTTAATAAAAATTTTAAGAATATTTTAAAACTTATTTAGTATTGCCATTTTATTTATATTGCAATATATGAGTTTTTAAAATTTTAAATTGCGAAAATACCCTCAATTAAAAGAACATCACCACTTTTGGTCATATGACATTATCAAAATACGTATACGTATGACTTGCGATAGTACGTACGTAGTCGTATTGCCGCGTGGTTTTTTAATTGTAGCGAAATAATTTTGATAGTCTATTAAGTGAAGATTGTTTAGTGTCTATTGCTTATTCTCCTGAAAAATTCCAGTTGTGCTCTTTTTGACCTTGATATTTACTGAGCATGTCAAAAGCTACTCCATTACGCATTGCTGTTGGTCCTTATAGTTCTTTCTGAGTTCTTGATTATTGAGTGAACAGCCTTTGTATTTGAGCATTGGTGATGTCTCCTCATTTCTGATCATATGGTTTACAACTACCCTTCGATTGTCTAGTTGTTTTCTCTTTTTTGTTATTATCATTTCTTTATTCTTTTTTGTTGCTAGCCATTTAATGGTTAATTGATACAGGACTGAAAGGACAGGGGTGATAGACCAGAATCTATTGATGGAAAGGCTGTTGCTGTCCCCATATTTTATGATAGATAGTCCCCTTATTAATCCTGACTGTGTTTGAATTATTAGTATTAAAACATAATATATCCATTAAGTTTTATTGAAAGATGCAAAAAGACTTTAATAAAAGATTTGGAATAGCTATTGTGCCAAAATAATAGTTCTTTCAGATCTTTGTACTATTTAGGGGTCCTGCATTGGTTTCCCTGTTTTATAATTATTTGTTGTTATGTTAGGATTCTTGTTTTGTTGTCATTTAAGAGCTGGTCTTTGAACATTATCATTCTATATTTGAGGGTGGCTCTATTCTTATTGTACCATTCTTCTATGACTATTTCTTGGATTGCCTTGCCCTCATTTTTGACTAATTTTTCAAACTAAGTGTGTTCTGTTGATGCCATTATGATTCCCTGTAATTTGAATATATTCAAGATATTATTTGTAAGATTGTTTCTTTTTCTAATCCAAAAAGGATGCTTATTCATCACTATTGATGTATTCGACCAGTAGTTATTTTAAAATAGTTGAAGTCTTATTTATGTAGTAATACCTACTAAGTTATGACTATTTAGTCTATTAGTTAGGTTTTTTCTATGCATAAGAATTTGCCTATTCCATAAGTTGAACAGTTTGTAGCCGAAGTCAGCATGCAGGATACAGTTTGGGATTGTTAAGAATAAGTCAACTTTATGCTTGCAAGTTTTGTTTATCTTGCTGTTTATCTTGTTACACTCTTTTTCTGACAGGACAAGGTCATTAAAGAGATATTTGATTGCTGAAAAAAGGGTCTGATTGATAATATATCATGTTTATTTGTTAGTGATTTCCTTCCAGTCAAGTGTTCTGGTTTTGATGTCTACTTTTTTTCTAATTATATTTTTCTGTCAAGCTTTTTTGCCATCTTCTATTATCTATACCCCAGTATTCTTGTTGCTTTATCTTGTTTCAGAGGTAGAATTTGTGTTTCATTAAGCCATATACTTGGTCTCTTTGTTCTTGAAACACATTTATATATATCAGTAATGATTTCTTGCTGTTGAACCAGTATATTATTTATCCTTAGAAATTCTGAGGCTTTGTCTATTATTGCTTGTATATTTGATCTATTGTTTGCGAACCATATAGTGTTGTCCATATATGCTACAGCTATAATGTTTGTTTACTTCATTCTTTTATTACTATTTCCTATTGGCTTGGTGATGTCAAATTCAGTAAGACTTCTGTTTTCATTGTGTATCAAGTAAGTTTGTCTTGGATTTCTTGTAGCAATGAATCATAATATATTCTTCAAAGAAAGGAAGAGATGGTATCTCCTTGATCTATTCTGTTATGCACATGATATTCTTCAGTTAGACCATATGCTGTAATTATTTTATTGTTTCTATTTTCTAATGTATTGCTTAGTATCTTGATTATCCTTTCTAGTATTCAGATTCTTTTGAGAGCCTGTGCTAGCATATCTGTATTAATTAAGTCATATATCTTGCTTATATCTTGGCTAAAGATCCAGGCCACTTTTTTGAATTCTCTGGCCTTCTCCATAACATTGTTAAGAATATGGATCAGTTCCTGCATGCTTCTTTCTGATAGGCCTGCCCAATTGTTGATGCATAGTATTTTATATTTGATGCATATAGCTGCAAATCTTGTATTCGGGATGCTTATGAATATCTTCCTTGTTATTTCAAATAATATGGTAGAATAGGTGATATTGATGCTTTACATCCACTTCTTGGGCTTGGATATTGAATATATGTTTCCTTTTTTCCAATATTCTGGGACCTTGCTTGTTTTTAACATGTCATTAAAAAGTCACTCCAGTAGCTTTGTCCCTTCCTTTCCTAAGTTTTTGAGAAGTATGTATGGGATTTCTAAAGAACCTGAAGCACTGCATTTTTTCTTCCCTTGGATTGTATTCCTTATTTCTGTTATGTCTATTGGAAGTAGTGCATCATTAAACTAGCTCTCCTAAATTATTTCTGTGAATTTGTATTGCTTTGTAAAGTGTGAAAAGTTCTTTATATTAAGTATTTGTCTAGGTCTCATCTATTCTTGAAAGTGTTTTCTCATTTTGTCTTTGATTATTACTGAGTTTGTAATTATTTCAATTTTGTCTAATGTTTTTTACTCTATAAGTCTTTGTATATTAATAAACCTAGGATGCCATTCCAAAATACTGTTGATTATTTTCTTTAAGTATTCCTCTAGGCTTTTGTATCATTATTCTATATGTTTTTGAATTATCCTCTTCTTTTTTTTTTATTGTAATGTTTGATATCTTGGTTTCTATTTCCCAGATTTCTTTTGTCTATATTAACCATTTGTGAAATTCTTCTTTATTGACTGTCATATTTCTCTAAAAAAAGCAGAGGTTCTGTTAATATTACATTTTGTGTGTTGATTTCCTTCACCAGGTCCATAATTTGGGCTTCTGTAGTGGATATACACATGTCTGGATTCATTAGCCATACTACACATTTCCTATGAAGGCTGCCAATCTTGAGTTATCTTTCTATAAATTTCTTGTACTTGGATTTGTATATTGTTTCAGTATTCTTTTTCCTGTGCTTCTTTCTCAAGGAGGTTTTTGCCACTGTTTTGATTGATTTTTTAAAATATTTCCATATGTCTTCCATCACTTTGGAGCTGTCTTTGAGGAAGCTCTTTGAACTTTTCTCTATTTTTCTTGTAAAATTTGTCTATTGTTTAGGACTTGAGTTAGTATAGTTGATAATATTTTGTTTATTGTTTTTTCTATTTAATAGTTTACTCCATAAGGTGTGTGATATGCTGAGATGTGTGACTACCATCTTGTGGTCACTTCTAATTACTGTTTCTATATCTATATGATCAGTATTGATGATATATGGCTATAGTGGGTTGAATACCCATATGTAATTGAGTCTACTATTATAGTTTGATTTATATCGATTATATATATAGCTTGTTTCAAAGGGGTGAACCTGTCTATATGTATCTACTATATTGAATACTAATAGTGTATTAATAAGGTGTTGGAATTTGTTTTCTCTAATTTTACCTGATTTGCAATCTTTTTGGTAATCTGCTATTTTATTGAGATCTCACATTACTATAATGTATATGTTATTACTTTTTGCTTCACTAATCTTTGCTTTGCATCATTGTAGCATTTTGTTTTTATCTTGCTTGTTCAATATATTAATGTATTATATAGAGTTAAGATCCTATACTGGATATGTCCTTTGAATGCCATATTTACTACAATACCTCAGTTGATATATTTCTCAAACCTGAAAATATGTGAGACCCATTTTTTCTTGATTAATATATTTACTCCTGTCCCATATACCTGTTGTGTTGATGTTGGTAACCATATCTGATATCTTTCTTCTTCATTATGTCATTTTTTATTTCCTAGTAGCCAGGTTTCTGTGATTCCCAATATATCTATTTGTTATTCCTGGTAATATTCTAATATTGCTAGTTTGTCTGCTTCAATATTAATTCCTCTTATATTTAAAGTTCCTATTTTTCAAATATTGTGTGACTCATTGGTTTGAATGTTTTTTTGATTTGCCTAAGAGGAAGGAGGAGGTTGTTCAGTATAATCTATTTCATTACTGGGTATGTTCAGACAGTCCATTATCTCCTTTATAGTTAATGTTATTATATATTTAATTTGATTGATTCTTTTATTTATCATTTCTTGTTGCTGTCTAATATCCATCCTTTTTGATAATGAAGTTCTGAAACTTGAGCTTCTTGAAGATAGCTCATTTTATATGAGAGAGTCGATGATTGCTGACCCTTTGGCTTTGACATGGGGTCCTGCTTCAATAGTTGAGACTCTTTTGTCCAATATGTGTACTTAATATTTGATAGCTCACATATCAGCTTGTAGTTGTTTGAAAATCTTTAGTATTTTGTCTATATCTGTTATTGAGTAAGTTCTCTTGATTACATTGGTATAAGTACATCCTATGGTGGGAGCCCTAGCTGTTAGCATTCTGTCTTGGTGAGTAGAGTGGGATTCTATTCTATTGCTAGTTATTAGTCTTGACTATCCAAATATATTGATTCTTTCTTTTTGTATCGTACTCTTCTTTGCTGCTATATATTGGGTGTGATCATGATCATGAGTTCTGCAGCTGAGGCATAGCTTGATTGTTTTTGTCATCCATATTAGGTCTATATCATAAAGCTGAAGGTTTGTTCTTTTCACCCTATTCAGGTTATGCTCATTATTGTAGTAGAGAATGGGAAACTTTTTATTTTGATTTATATGGTTTAAAGGAAAATAGATAGATTTAGCTTTTGTTTGTTTGATAATTCCTTTGAGTCCTCTTATAGAGGTTTTCCATGGCAGGTTTGCTAGTGTTGCAATATACTGGTTCCTCTTTTCTCTTGTAATGCGGGTTCTGACCAATATAAATGTTCTCATACAAATGGTATCCTTATATATGGCATATTTTTGAACTTGTTCCTCATATGCAATTGCTGTTTTGAATTGAATAGTTTCACATTTAACTTGTCCTGCTACTTGTAGAGTAATGTATTGGATCTGTATTTTGTCTTAAAAAAAATTGGTGATGTCTTTTTTTTGAAAGTGGCTGGGAATGTTTCAAACTCTAATTAAATAGTTTTTGTCTTTAGTAGTATCAATTTCAGATACTAATCTAAAATTAAGAATTCTATTGTCAGTGATTTGAATCTCACATGTAGTGATGGCCTCATGGTAGCTATCAAAAATAGCTGCAAACATTGGTAATCCAATTGGTTTCTCTGTACCAATGTGTTTTAGAGATTTGTGTTCCAGTTTACTGTAAATGTAGTTAAGTTTTTCTTTGGTTGAGATGCCCAGTATTGCTTTCAGTTTAATGAACACCTTGTCTGAATGAAGTGTATTGTGGTTTTCTTGAGTATCTACTTGTTTTGTTTCTTCTGTTGTTCTCTTTGGGTTGCTGTCATAGTTGAAGTTGTTTAGAGTAATGTCATTATGATTCCTTGGATTTTCTTCTCCCTCTATTATCACTGATAATATTGAAATTACTGTCATTGATAAGATTAATCTGGT
Organism: Acaulospora colombiana; assembly: GCA_910592055.1. Classification (NCBI taxonomy): domain Eukaryota; kingdom Fungi; phylum Glomeromycota; class Glomeromycetes; order Diversisporales; family Acaulosporaceae; genus Acaulospora; species Acaulospora colombiana. Next base: position 11,121 of record CAJVPT010000980.1, read on the forward strand.
CTATATATTTATTTTCTCTGTTTATAGTATGATACCTGAGGTATCTATCTCTTGTTCTGGGTTTTCATCTTGTTTCATGATTTCTAACTCCATGGTTTTTGGATTCTATATGCTGACCTGAAGGTATGCTGGTATCTCCTTCACTTCCTCTATTCTGATTGTTATATAGTTGCAGATAATTGGATTCTAGACATGTGTAGAGAATTGTATTGTATTGCGTTTGTCTCTGTTTGATGCTGCTTGATGTGCTAGTTTATCAGCTCTTTTGTGGAGTGGATTGTTGTCTTTCTTTGATGTTTTGTGCCAGGTTACCTTTTGTTGAAGGGTATTTGTTATGTTGTGAAGATTGAGAATCATTCTTTTTTCTGGTGTTTGACTAGTTTCTAATTGATTGTGAGTTTGTGATAGTCTAGAATGAGTTTTTGTGGGTCAGTATATATATTGATTGTTTTGTCTTTCCCAGCTGTTATACAGGTGATAGTGACTGCTAGAATTTCTGATCTGTATGCTAATACTTGGTCCATGAATGTTGCATTGAACTCTAGATATGTGTTATCTTGCATAATGGAGATTATTCCTATTCCCATACTTTGCTATTTATCTGTCTTGATGCTTCTATTAGTGTATACTCAATACGTTGCTCTGTTTCCAATCTTCTTTTAATTGCTGATATTTCTGTGTATAGGTTGTTCTGTGCTCTTATAATCTGTTTGAGTGTTTTTGTGTTCACTGTTTCGTGGGTGATTCTTATCGAGTCCAGTGTAGCATTGGATTGTTGCCATCACTTGATCCAGCTTTGTGAGGATATTTGTAATCTGGGCTTGGAATTATTGTTCATACCGTGATTAGATTTGGTAGTTTTGATAATAGGTGTTGTGAATAGGGAAGACATTGATATTTAATACAGTAGTTATAACCTTGTTGGTCTATGTGAGTGGTAAGATGGCATCCTTTATATACTTTGACTGATGACTTGTCTATGATATTGAAGTACCTTAGTTTAATGTTTTCATTATTATGGTTGACTCGTTGGCCAGTTATGATTTGCCCTGTTTTTTCAAAAGAGAACCAATCTTTCTATTTTGGTTCTTAAGTTCTTGGATATATGAGAGTAAGTGGGTTGAGTCCTGTTTTTACGGCACCTTGCATTAAGATTTTATCTACTCTTGTGTAAATATATTTGTAGTATCCAGGTTCATTTCTTTTGTTTAATCTTTTGTTAAGACAATCTATTTGGTGCCACTGTAATATTTTTGTTTGAAATATGTCTAGGATTTATTCTTGTTAGCATAGCTTGTGTTTTTTGAGGTTCTGTCAATGTTGATTCATTCAGGTTTCATCTAGGAGGAATTCTAGGTATCTGCCTAGAAGTGGTAATGGGTTTATCTAGGTATTCCGAAAATATATGCTTTCTTTTTATAGTATTCTTAATCCATCTTGGAAAAAATTGAGACCCTTTTTGTGGGTCTTTGGACATCTTTTGGTGATACCTATCTTTTGTTATACATCATATTAAAGTTTTTGGATCTTGAGTCTGATGATTAGGTTAGTTGTGTTTTTTGCCTCATAGAAGGCTTGGAAGTTGCTAATAAATTTTTATTGTTGTCTTGTATTTAGTTCTATTATATTATATAGAATGGCTAAGTATAGAATTATATTGGGATATGTTGTTGCTAGCTTTATTCTCCTTCTGAAGTTGGTTCTGATCCTTGTATTAATTTTAAATATTTTTTTCTTTGTCAGAATGATATCTTGTAGTAGATATTCAATTTGAGGGAATAATACATAATTTGTTATATATATATGCATCTTATTTATTAGTTGTTTACTTGCTAGAGTTCAGCATATATTATTGACTTTCTTTTTTATGAGCTGTCACTGGTGGTGTTTTACTTCTTTTTCTTTATGTCAGACACCTAGAACTCTAATGGCGTTATTGCTGAGTACAGGTTGTATGAGATGATTTAGGAAGGTAATGGGTTTTTTTTTATCATTGATTATAAGAAGCTCTAATTTTGATGAATTATGTCTTTTATTAATTATATGCTCATGCCTACTCAAGTGTAAGTAATATACATTACAGATCAGTTTGCTTATATATTATACATGATAAACTAGTGTGTTATATATATCAACAAGTATTGTACATATTATATTTATGGTAGATCTATCTATATATGATTAGCTTTTTTTTTTTAAAATGGCAACTCAGCCTTGTTTTATTAAACTTTCAAGTCAGGGTAAAATTGCAAATACAAGAAATAATCACTAATGAAACATTCCTAGAGTTGTCTACAAATAGTTAAAATTTTACGCTACTACTTCCACTTTGATTCCGTAAACTGATTACTCTTCGAGGGCTTCGTTGGTCAAGGCCGTATTGCCTGTTCCTCAGCTGCTTTCAGTATATCCATGTTGTAAAATTCTGACCACTCCAATTCACGGGATGGCTTGTTGTCAAGGAGAATAACTTAGATCAATCTAATTTGTGTACCAGGAAAGAAGATTTATCAATTCTTCTAAATCCCCCCTGATGCATGTGCTCAGATGAGACACAATGTCCCAAAGAAAAAATTTTTTAAAAAGGTGGTTGTGTTCGAAGGATATGTCAGTATATAATGAGAGAGTGGGAGTATCAAAACCCTTCAAAAAGATACTGTTCCAGGTGTTGTTATGTTTGTTGGAGAGGAGGAGGAGAGAAAGATCTTTGTTGAATATCTGGTGAATCCTATTCCAACAGTTCTCTTTCCAAGATACCACTGATTTAGGAGTTTTGCTTGTCCTATATCCACTTGCAATCCCAGATATGACTTATGGTGAATTCCAGGTTCTTATGGAGCTGAAAAAATGTATTCAGCCATGTGATGAGACCAATGTGAGCTTGTTTACTTCTTTTACTAATGTGATCTCTATCTGTCCAATCACGGTGTACGAAACTTTGTGCTACTCAAAATTTAGGATCAAAATGAGGTAGGAAAATTCCTCAAAAAAAATCAAGAATGAGCACTATAAGAAGGAACCAGTTGACGAGAGAATAGAAAAAGTGTCTCTTATCAACAACAATCTTCTGTGTTGTTTCTTTACAGTGTAAGATGACTGCACATTAGTTCTTCTTCCTTTCAGAACTTTCTTGTCCTTGGTAGGAAAGGTGTTTCTTGACTTTCAGGTCACTAGCGGTCAAGTTTTTGTTTAAAGAGGAGTGTTAACAAGAAGGAGAGAAAGTGTAATGACTCTTAAAGTTCTTTCAAGTTGATTTAGAGAAAGTGTTAAGACTTTATTAACATAGAAATATAAAAACTTCTTGTGAACATCTTTTTTGTGTATAGTCAGAGGATCAGCAGAAAGAGTTTAATTGATGATTGCTATATATGAGTAGCTATATATATATCCTACGTAATACTGTATACTAATACTATCTATTCAGAAAGACATATTAATCTGTCTTAATTTTTACTAGAACAATTTTTTCTTAAGAGTATTCTGATTATTAGGCTATCCATTACAGTATTCTGAACCCTGGTTCTTTTGGTTCTTCAGAGTGGTCCATGGGTTTGTTGCCTTGTACCAAGGCCTCCCAATAGTAAAGTCTATAAAACCCAGCATAGCTATGCACTTCACCTTGAGAGATATACTACAGGTTTGGAGTCTACTCTTTTTATTACCATTGGGTAACACAGTCATATCAGGTATGATTTTATCCGATTCCAGAAATTCGATCAATCATAATCTTTATATAGACTAGTTACTATAGTCAGAAACATTAGTTAATTTATAGTTAAGCCAATGGACACAAATCTTATCTTCTTTACTGTTAGAGGAATCACATTAGTCCCCTAGAGGATTTGAACCTGCATCTTGTTATCTAACCTATAAAGTGCTAACCACTACACTATGGATCTATAGATCAGTTTTTAAAATTATAATGTTTTTGTTTTAATAAATATAATTTATATTTTTGATATTCATTTAAGATATATTTAGAAAATCTAATATTATATCTCATTTATTTGCAAATTAATTATAAATTTTTTTTAAAAAAAGAATTAAAATTTTGGAAAGAAAATTTGATAAATAGATATAAAATAAATATATACTGTATACTATATATAAGAATATAAATTATTCAACCTGTGGATCCATAGCACTATGGTAGTGCTCCCAGGTCACAATCACTAGGTCTAGAGTTCAATACCACATAAGGGCCAAGTGAAAAATAAGCCACAAGTAACACAAAGATCACATCTATCTTATGATGATGATCTGGTGATCCAAGTATGGCAATAAAACATGGACCAATGGGCCAATAATGCAGTGGTTAGCATTCCATAAAAGGTCAACGATCACAAGATTTAAGTTCAATTTCACCAATAAGACACAAAACCAGCTCGATAAGGAAAAGAATCTATCCATTGGCATAACTGTAAACTAACTGATGTTTCTAATATAGCATCAGGTTTATATATAAATTGTGATCAGGTTGTAATCCAAAAATCGAATAGGATTACCATTGACACAACCACATTATCAATAAAAATGATAATAAGAAGAGTAGATCACCAAACCAGTAGCATGCCTCTCAGGACCTATCCTCATACATATGGCTGTGCCGACTTTCATAGACTTGACTATCTGGAGGCCTTGATGGGAGGAGAAATCTGCAGATCATCTCGAAAAATCGAAAACTGGAATCCAGGATACTGAATTCAACGGCCTGATAACTAGAATACTCTTAATAAAAAATTGTTCTAGGAATAATTAAGATGGAATTGTGCAGGCTCCTAGTTTGTTATTGGGCTGGTAGTGGTGATACATAACATTAGTTAAAACATATATACAGCTATTCATGTAAAATAGGTTTACTATAACATATATGTAAAACTACTCATTTGTAATAACCAAACAGTTTCGATTAATAAAATTTCAAATTAAGCCTATGGGCAGCAGACGAATTTGAAATAATCACAGACCCAACAATGATTAAAAACAAAATACAGGAACACTACTAGAAATGGACAAAACCTAGATGGATTCTGAATATAAAAGATTTTTTATATTGAACAAAGCAATATAGATCCAAGGAGACAGTCCAGGCAAGCTGGTTCAGCAACGCATTGACTCCAATAGATACATCAGAGATAAGGGATGCAATCAAAGGAAAGAAGAAGTACAGTGCCCCAGGTCCTTTAGAAATTCCATATATACTTCTGAAAAACCTGGTAAAAAGGGACTAGAACTCTTAGAGAGTCTCTTTAATGAAATTTTAAAAACTGGTAAAGTCCCGGAAGACTGGAAAAAAGGAAATGTGTACCCAATACCAAAGCCCAAGGACTGGATGGGGGACATCAACATCACCCGACCCATCACGCTACTTGAAACAACAAGAAAAGTTTTTATGAGTGTTCTAAACACAAGACTCATAACCATCTGCACCAAACACGAGATTTTGTGCACCAACAATTGGGCAGGTTTACCAGGAGAAAGCTCTCAGGAACCAATACATATTCTCAATAACATCATGGAGGAAGTGAGAGAATATAAAAAAGAAGCCTGGATCTTTAGTCAAGACATCAGCAAAGCATATAACTCAATAAACAAGGAAATGCTAGTCTAGGCCCTCAAAAGAATCCTACCAGACAAGATAATTGAGATACTCAGCAACACATTGAAAAGCAGAAATAATCGAGTAATCGCAGCACATGGTCTTATGGAAGAATATCAGGTCCACGATGGGATAAATCAAGGAGATACCATCTTTCCATTTCTCTGGAGAGTATACTATGATCCGCTCCTACAAGAAATTCAAGACAAATATACTGGATGCACAATAAAAACAGAAGTTCTCTTGGACCTGACATTACTCTATCAAAACAAGATAGCCAACAAAAGAACAAAACAGACAAAAATAACAGCAACAGCATATATGGATAACATCATATGGTTCACAAATAGTAAATCAAGCATGCAATCAATTTTAGACAAAGCCTCAGAATTCCTAAAGATAAATGACATTCAGGTGAATGAGGAGAAATCATCACTAATTTGTCTAAATGTAACTCAAGATCAAAGAGAAGAAAGCATACAACTCAACAGAACATGAATCTGACCACTCAGAAAAAATGAAGCAACAAGAATTTTGGATGTACAGATAACAGAAGATGGAAAGAAGACTCGACAGAAAAACATGATCAAAGAAAAGATAGATACCACAATCAGAACACTGACTTGGAAGAAAATCACAGACAAGCAGACATGGTATATTATTAATCAAGCTCTCTTCCTTGCAATAGAATACCTTCTCAATGACCTAATCCTTTCTGAGAAAGAGTGTGACAAAATAAGCAGCAAAATAAGCAAAATCTTCAAGCAAAAGACCAGTCTATCTTCAATAACACTGAACTGCATTCTCCATACTAACTTTGGCTACAAGGTTTTTAACCTATGGGATAGACAAATCCTCATGCACGAGAAGAATCTAACAAACAAACTAAACAGTTACAACTTGGCAGGCATCACTATGCAGATTAGACTTTAACAACTCCAAAACAACTACTGATCAAACACCTCAGTTCTAACAAATAAACTCCCATTATGGACAACGAAAAAGAACAACCTTACAAACGACATCCTGAACATGCTCAAAGTACAAAAAATCATGATAGTATCAATAGAACACACCTGATATGGAAAACCTATTAGAAACAAGGGTGAGGCAATTAAAGAACTAGTCACAGAGAAATGGTACAACAAACATAGAACCTCCCTTAAAAGGAGGAAAATAATATTTAAAGACCAACTTTTGAATGACAGCAAAACTAGAATCTTATCATGGCAACAAATAAAAATAAGACTGGAAAGACAAGGCAGAATACCCAAATGGTACAAAAACTTGAAAGAACTGATCACACAGATGGTACCAGAGCTAAAAGCTGACAGAAAGGAACCACCCACATAAAGAGATAGCAACTCTTTTATCAATAGGTTCCATACAATCACTCCCATCCTTTCTGCCCAACACCAGTCAACAATCAAATGGTTGACAACATGAAAAAAAAGAGAAACAATATTAACAAAAAAAAAGAAACAACTAGACAACCAAAAGGTCATTGTGAACCATATAATTAGAAAGGAAGAAACTTTACCGATTTTCAAGTGCAAAGGATGCCCCTTCAACAACTAGGAACTAAGGAAAAACTACAAGATCAACAACAATGCATCATTGAGTAACTCTTGGCACATTTGGTTAACATCAAGGTCAAAAAGAGCACAACTGGAATTTTTTCAGGACAACAGTCCACAGCCACTAGACAAACTCTACTTAACAGATTACAATCATCCCCACAAGGAATAGAACAGGTGATAAGGGAAATCAACAGAAAGGCTTCAAACACACATACACTTAAAATCTACCTGAACCCCTTATCAATTGCTGAAACCATAATAGAAAGGAAGTTGAAAGCACCAACCAGAACTATCCAGGAGTTGCAACACATCGCAAGAATACTAGCAAAAGAGAATAACATACAGTTTTATACAGATGGCTCCTTCACAAGACAGCCAACTAGAAGCAGGATGGGAATCAGATGGTAGCTAAAACACAATCAAGACAGGAAATAACAACCTTCCAGGTAGAAACACAGAACACGCCATCATCTTCAGGGCAGAACTGATAGCAATACTCACAATAATCAGCACAGTTACCCCCAATAAAAGGATAAACATTCTCACAGACAGTCAATGTGCAATTAACACAATAAAGAAAAGTTCATACAAGAATCAGACCAAGAGGGAAAAAGGAGTAAGGCCAAATGGGCTGTTAACTGACACAATTCAAGAAATTATCATGACACAACAAATAAAAGTTCAATGGACAAAGATAAAAGGTCATTCAGGAGACAAAGGAAATAAACAAGCAGACAAATTAGCAGCTACTATACTCGCAGACAACCTCAAAGACATAATAAAGATACAAGAACTTCTTCCACAAGTTGTAACACAACACTGAGATTGGACCAGTCATTTGTGGATCTCCCCTTTATAACAATTGGAAAGACTCTCATAAAGACTAAATGGGCTAGTAAATGGAGAACACCACAATGAAACTAAACATAGCTAACAGCACAGAAAGCCAAAGAAATAAATTGGGAACTAACTATGCAGACTCTGATGCCCTCCAAAATTACATCCCTGCAAACAAGTCAAGATGACCATAGGGATAGAACCTTCAGATGGAAGATGTGGTCTAATGACCACCCCACGATGACAAACATGAACAGACACAAACCATGGATTTACAAATCATCACTGTGTATAATCTGTGGCAGACAGGAAGAAAAAGACCTACACCCCTTCACATGCGGACCAAACAGACAAAGATAATAGAGAAATTGATAAAACTCCTGACACAAGAGTGTGTAGCAAGAGCCAACGGAAACAAACAGCTGCAACCTATTCAAAGTCAATAGGAATACCTCCTTAAACTAGCCAAAAGAGAAGGAAAACACAAAACAGTAGAACCAACAGACATTATCAGAGGAGCGGTAATATACAAGATGATCCAAACAGCAAAGGAAATCATAGGAAACAAAAAGGTAGCCAAGGTGGCAATAAAGAAAGCAATAATACAACTATGGTGAGAAAGAAGAAACATCTGGAAGCTAAAATGTGATCTGGTATTAGAATGGGAAAAAACACAGGAAATATCCAAGAAGATTAAATGAGAATGAAACAGGAACAACACCACAACAAAAAATACAAGAACACTCCAGAATGAAGGATCGATAGATAATAAGGAACACCTATTTATAGAACTAATAAACTGCAATATAAGAAATATATTACAAAACAGTTTTAATATTAACTCTCTCTACTATACAAATACCAGTATTAGTGGAGTCATAACATGCTAATATTTACCTAATGGTGAACTGAAGTAAGTTGCAGGATTCGCAAGATACTGAGCTATTAGTTTTTCTCCTATCATAAATGTATTTTTCTCGCAATTCAATTTGTATATATAAGAGAATATGAATAATTAAATAAAAACTATATAGCATGACTTTGCCAGCTAAAAAAAAAAAAAAAAAAAATAAGAATATAAATTATTCATATACACAAAATTTATTTTAAATCCAAATTAATTATAATAAAAATTTTGTTATTTTTTTTAAATATTTTATTGATTTTCATATGTAATATTAAATAATTATTAAAAAGTATAAAATATAAGAAACTATATAAAGTTTTATATCAAATTATTATATATAGAAAAATAAATTTTAAAAATTTGATACCTATGGGTTTATAGTGCAGTGGTTAGCACTCCGTAGGTTAGATCACATGATCCAGTTTCAATTCCATTCAAACACAAAACAGATTGATGAATTGAATCCATCTATTGGCGTAATCGTAAACTAATGATGTTTCTAATATAGCATCCGATCTATATCAAGATTGTGATCAAGTTGTGATCCGAATCAGATAGGATCATTATTGACACAACCACATTACCAGAAATGGTAGCAAGAAGAGTAGATCCCCAAACTGGTAGTATGTCTCTCAGAATCAAAACAAGAATACAACTTGTCCGGGGATACAAATAGCTTTATACAAAAACTCATACGCAAGAAAAGGACTCTTCTATAATAAGCCAGTCCCAGTCCTCATACATATGGCTGTGTCAGCTTTCACAGACTTGACTATCGGGAGGCCTTAGCGAGAGGCGAAATCTGTGGACCACTCTGAAGGATCAAAAACTGGGATACAGGATACTGAATTCGATGGCCTGATAACTAGAACACTCTTAATAAAAAATTGTTCTAGGAATAATTTAAATGGAATCACGCAGGCTTCCAGTTTGTGGTTGGGCTGGTAGTGGTGATACATAGCATTAGTTAAATATATATATATAGCTATCCATATAGATACAATTTACTATAATATATATGTAAAACTACTCATTTGTAATAACATAACAGTTTCGATTAATAAAAATTACAAATTAAGCCTGTGGGCAAAATGGGACTTGGCTGGATCATAATCACCAAAGAGGGAAACTAGCAGAATTTCAAGTAGAGACATATGACACCCTCTCATCTACAAAAGCAGAACTAATGGTCATTATAACCGCAATAAGTACTATTAGCTTCAACAAAACAATCACAATCTTCACAGATAGTCAGGCAGCAATCAACATACTAGGAAAGCCTTCACCACAGAGGAGACACCGAAGGAATACATACCAGTCAAACCAAATCCTCAGCAGCACCATTAGGAACCTGACAGAAATGAAAAAACTTGCAATCACCTGGACAAAAGTCAAGAGTCACTCCGGCATCCTAGGCAATGAAAAGACAGATCAGCTGGCCTCAACAAACCTAACAGACAAATCCAAACATACCATAACAATAAACACAAAAACTTCTACATCAACAAATATACTTATCAGATGAAACCAAAAACAATATGATATTGAAATCAAGCCCCTAATGAACCAAATTCTTAAAAACAAATGGGCAAGTAAATGGCCTATATTACAAAGAAACCAGGATTGGCTGAATCAGAAGAAATCCCAATAAATCCACTGGCCTATGACTTTGGAGCTCCTAATGCCAACAGCGATTACAGTATCATCAACTAACATAAAAGATTATATGAACTGATTATTCAGAATTAAAACATGGATAGGAGAACTACCTACCATAAACAAACTAAACGAAAGACGTCCTGACATTCATCCCAATAATAAATACAAAATTTGTAAACAGCATAGAGAAACAAACGACCACATCTTTCAATACGACACAATATCAACAAAACTTCAAAAAGAATTCATATAGGTCTTGACAGAGGAAAGCGCAGCAAGAGCTGAAGGCAAACAGACAGAACCAATCCAAAACAAATGGAAAAGAACACAAATAACTCAGGAACATAAGGAAAATATCAACACAGAGCACAAAATTGAATGGAAGGATATTGTTAGGGGAGTCATAACACACATCATAATATAAATAGCAGAGACTATTACAAAAGACAGACCCAGAGCACTGGAAGCAATCCGAAAAGCAACACACAAGTTTTGGCAAGCCAAACAAGAAGCCTGGAAACTTAGATGCGACATCACAATAGAATGGGAAAAAAGTCAAAACATAAACAAAAAACTTAAACATCAGAAAAAGTGAGCCAACAGTAAAACAGACAAGTAACGAATTATACCACGAAACCCGGACTTACCAACAACATGGGTTATTAAATGTTTGAGGCCGATCTGGGTCCAGAACAGGTTCAAATCAATCTTAATAAATATCTAAAGAACATGTTTGGGAACTATATATGGAATTAACAAACATAATAACAGAAAAAACATTGAAAAACAGCTATTTCCCTTATTTTTTCTTTTCTATCAATATTAATGCTAGTGGAGTCTTGACATGCTAGCGCCTACCAAGGTGGACTGCAGCAAGTCACAGGGTTTCTAGCAATGAAATATTGAGTTATAGTATTTTTTTTTCTTTCACAAATATATAGACTCGCAATTAAATTTGCGTATATAAGCCTGTATTAATGAATAAATAAAGGCTTAATAACAGGACTTCGCCAGTTAAAAAAAAAAAAAAAAATTTAAAGGATTTATAGAAATTAATATTTGGTAAAACTATAATAATTATATAATTTTATATTATTTCAATAAATTAAATAAGAATTATACTTAGGGTTTTTTTTTATGATAATTTTATCTAAATGTAATATTTTATATAATAAAATATAATATATGTCATATAATATATATATTTTCTTTTATCAAAAATTGACTATATATAATAAAGTACTATATTATAATATATTTTATTTTTGTATTGCATCAAATTAATTGTAAATTTTACTAGATATATAGAATTATATAATAAGTTATATATATTTTGATAGGTATAATTTAAAAATAATATATGAAAAATTATATATAATATTCTAATAAGTATAATTTTAGATATAAATTAAGATATTATTATTTATTTAATTTTTTTTTTAATACTGACTCAATATTGTTTATTAGTTTTGATAAAGTAATTTATAATATATATTTTAGAGATTACAAAAGAAGATACAAAGTATTTTATATATTATTTATGCTATTAAACTTTTTAAGAATATAGTCTACTAGGATAAAAAAAAAATTCTTTTCGCTGATCCACATTTTTTCAAAAAATTTTCTTTTTTGTAATTTTCTTAAAAAAATCACAAAAACTCTTCTACACCTTTTCTTCTAGTATAGGTACTTCCAAATCTTTCTTTTTACCTTGTCTCTTTTCCCTGAGAGTGAGAATATATTTTCGAAGCATACATTCTTTCACTATCACCAAAGGGTCTATCCTAAATAGATTGGCAATAATATTATCTAATATCAAGAAAACCTGTATTGACTCAGCAGAAATGTAGGGTTGAATAGTTGTTGTTGGTTTTAGTCCATGCTATATCATTTTTGTTTTCTAGAGTACTTGTTGAAGATCTTGATAAGATGCTATCTTTCCTAATACTTTTAATAGCTCATTTTCTCTTTTCTCTAGGATTCTGATTATTGTTTGATATGTTGACATGTAATATGAAAATTTAACACATATTGTTATTATATAAGTGTCTTTTTAACCATATGATCAAATAAATATTGTTATATATTATTTTTCCATTTGGCATATATGGCAATAAGTTACTATATTGATATTAGGGAGTCTATAACACATGACTTCTATGTGTTTACATGTCCAGTATTTGTTTATTAACAAGTAACTAGTTATGATCAATTGTTGATCTTGCTTTAGATAATGCATGCTGTTGATCCCACACATTTTAGTTTGTTGATCTGTCACGTTCTCTTATTTTGTTATAGATTGATCTACTTGCTTAGATACATGTCAATCAGGTGGAGAGTTAATGTGTTTAGGTTTGTGTAATGTGAAATAGTTGATCTGGAGTTTTTGTGTGTTGTGATCTTTTAGTTGTTTGACCAATGAGACTTGAACATCCTCCTAGGTTTCAGTTAGCTTTGAGGTTGTGCTAATTTATTGATATAATCTATTGCTTTTGAAACTTCTCTTGGTACTTAGAAAGGTGTTAACCTGTACTGGCCTGGCTAAGAGCTTTGTGGAGTTGAGGTTGGGTCTCAAGAAGCCTACTGTGA
>CAJVPT010000981.1:0-24280 GCA_910592055.1 Acaulospora colombiana
TTTAAAATGTCAAAAAATATTTAATTTTAGTTTTACTTAATGAAAGTTTAAGAAAAAATCTTAAAAAAGTGAAAATTACTTGCAACTGTAGTAAATATAATGGATCACTTGTTAATTCACAAACAGAATTTTCATATAGATATTGAAAAACAAAAGACAAACATTCAACAAGTAAAGAATTCACATTTCGATACAGAACAAAAAATATTTCATCAAGTTGAATTATGTCATTAAGCAACAATCAACAAAATTTGAGATTAAATGATACAAGTTCTGAAAATGATAAATCTGAAGTTGATGATTATGATAAAATAGATAATATATTCGAAGATTATTTGGCACCAAAATATGAATTTTTACTGAATTCTAGCAAATTTTTGGATAGTTATTTTATGTGAATTTTGTTACAAATTATAAACTATAGAATTTGATTTAATTTATCAAATAGTGCAATAGATTCACTGCTAAAATTTATGAAATTGGTGCTAATTGAAATTGGTAGTGAAAAATTTGAGCTCTTTTGTAAGTCTTTATATACTATCAATAATAAACTTGAATTATCAGATCAGTTTGTTAATTTTGTAATATGTCAAAGATGTCATAAATTGTACAGACAGGATGATATTCTTGATTTTCAAAAAAACAATTGGTTATTAGTCATGAAGTGTGTTTATATTAAATTTTTTAATTTGGCAATAAAATGAAAAAAAACTTGCAATTCTCCACTATCTACACAATTATAATTATTCACAATTTAGTTTTTCTATATTCTACTATTCAGTATTAATTGTCACAAATGTATCAAAATCTGAATTTTGAATCTAATCTTCAGCATTAGGTAGATTGATTAAGCATTGATGAACTTCTATATGATATCTATAATAGTGATATTTGAAAAACTTTTAAAGATAAAAACTCAGAATTATTTTTTAGTAAAGAGATAGCTAATTTGTATTTGGGATTGATACTAAATATTGATTGATTTCAACTATTTGATAATAAAGTACATAGTACTAGAGTTATACATATGACTATTACAAATTTGCCATATGAAATATGATTTAAATATGAAAATATGTTGATTCTTGACATATTATCAGGTTCTAGTGAATCAAATTTTTATTAAATAAACCATTATCTTTCTTCAATTGTTGACAAATTGATAAAACTAATGCAAGGAATAAAGCTCAATTTAATTGTTAAAAATGAAGAGGAAAAATAATTTAGGCAGCCTTAATTTTAATTTTGTGTTGCACAAAAAAGTATGTGGATATATTTTGGCACTAGTGTCATATCATCGTTGCAAGAAGAATGCCAATTATGAAAATAATATTATAATTTTGGTGGCATAGAGAATATAAATGAATGGTTTATATCGAGAGATTTGACAACACAAAAATGAGATTTTATCGAATAAAGGTACTATAGCTCAAATGTAACACAAAAATGTTTTGTCAGTGAGAATCATGTCAGATGGTCTAAATTTTTTTGTCTACCTTATTTTGATCCAATTTGGCATTTAGTTATTGATCCTATACAATATCTTTTTTTAGATATTGATAAATGACTTGTTAAATGAATATGAATCGAAAAAGGAATACTGATGAAGAATATATTAAATGAAATATAATCAATAATGGAAATTTTTCAAGTGTCATCAGATATTGACCAAATTCTGAGAAAAGTAAATAGTAGTGAAGGATTTTTGAACTTTACTATTGATAAGTTGAGAAATTTTTTTACAATATATGTAACTATCATTCTATGGAAGCATCTTCTAGATATGGATTATCAAATTCAAATGAATTTTGTCAAGATTTGTCAAATCTTAGTATGCCAAATTTCAAGACAAAATTTGTTAAATAAGGCTTACAAAAGATTAGGTACAATGGTTAAACTAATAGAACAAAAATATAAAAAGAAAAAATTACCTTGAATCTTCATCTTTTATTATATTTATATAAATACACATATAATTATGGACCATTGTATGCATTTTGGTACTTTTTATTTGAGAGGATGAATGGTATATTAGATAGGTTTTTTAAACAAATTTAATATTCGAAAGTAGAATTCTAATGAATTTTTAATCTAGATTCATTGCCTAATAGTTATCGAAATATTGAATATAAATTAATATAAAGATTGATGAATAATCATTGAATTATTAATCTAACTATGTTTTATCCTAATAACCAGAGACTTGAAATTTTAAATAATTGACCAAATATCAGCTCAATTTCTAAACTAGATCAGTTTTTGGATGACAAGTTATATTGATTTTTAAACAACAGATATAATATTCACAAAACAATAATCAATGGATCTGAACATTTTTCAGGTGAACTCTTGCACTGAAAAAATCAAATTTAAAGGTATCTATCAAAATAATAAATCTATTAGTCAAATACTATAAGGTATCTTATGAAATTATAGACTTTTGGAGGCTATTTACAAAATATAATGAAAATTCAATAATTATTTAGAATAGAACAGATCAATATAGTAGATACTAAATTGGGAATAAAATATTCGATTCTGTTATGTCCTCACAATATATTAAAGGCCCATTTATATTAGCTAGATTTGTGAATCATAATGGAAGTGTCTATTTATATCTGATACAAGTCAATTTTTTTTATATATTCAGTAAACTTTTCGAATAATGGTATTGAATATGGATTGACCTTTATTTAATGGTACAAACCAGTTAATTTGATAGAAAATAGATTTTTATTTTGAATTTGAAAATGATGCAAATGTTGAATTGTGGAGTATTGAATTTTATTAAGTTAGATATGAATGTATAATCCCTATTCATAATATTTTTGTTCAATTTATTCCATTTATATATAGAATCTCAAATCAGCAAGATTCTCATAAATATTTAGTTATAATTTCTTTAAATAATAAATAAAATATATAATTAAAATTTGGCAAAGTATGAATTTTGACAAATATCTAATGATTTTTTGAGGAAAATTTTAATGAAATATATAGTAAAAATAATTCAAATATGGTAAATAATACTGAATTATATAGTATAAATTGATTGATGATTTATTTATGCCAAATTGTATAGTAAAAATTGATTGACGATTTATTTATACTAAATTATATGCTGAATTATATAGTAAAAATTGATTAACAATTTATTTGTGTCATTAATATGTCAAATTATTTATTTTTTTGATGAATATTACATGAGTGGCATTATACGAATAAATATTTTTTGACTAGTGTATGAATGTCTCCACTCCTTTAAATAAAGTATAACTGAAACAAATAAATAGTAAGACTATTAGGATGAGCACTAATTTTCTAGATAATGAAAGAATGGTTATTTATTCAAATCAAGGCCTTCATATTTTATTATCCTGATTAAGCAAAATATATAAAAAAGTTTATTTCCTTATTCCAGACAGACTGTAAGACTGAAAAGTAGAGAAATATAAAACATTGCCTTTCTCTAGAATTGAAAATGCATTTTTCTAGATGTTGTGTAATAATATTACAATCAAGATAAACACCAGTAAAATTATTTTACCTAGGTATAACTTTTGGAAAATATTAAAAGTTATATAACAAAACTAAAAAGCTACATAAGAATCTGGGATCCATCCTTAATTATTTTGTTCTATATAAGGGAATACAAAACAAAACCTAAAGAAAGGAAGCATTGAACAATATATTGGATCAAAGTAGACAATAAGTATATCAGATAATTATAAAAAATAATTAAAATCATAAATAGATAAGTTTTTCAGATGATTAAGAAAAAAAAATATTTCACAAAGGTTAACTTTTAATGAGAAGAGATTTTTAGTAAAGATCTTTTGAAGAATATGAATCACGTTTATTTTTTATTTTTTATTTTTATTTTTATGTAAGCATAATTGTGTATTTTTAAATATATCATTTTTTTTATTTTCTCTTTCCCCTTTGTAGTTTTTTAAAATCAATTTCTTGAAGAATAATAAGTAGTAACAATCTGCTGATAATGATATATAAATTAAAAGGATATTTATTCATAATTTACTATGAAACAAATATTATTTCTAAAATTACACTTAGAGACTAAAGCTCTTGAGTTTTAGTTTAGCTATGATACAATTACCCTATGTATCTCTATTAGTTTTTTCATTGATTAATAAACATATACAGTAGTGCTGACAAAAAAAAAACTCTTTTTATTGATTTTCCTTTTTTAAAAAAATTTTCTTTTTTAATAACTTTTGGAAAAAGAACAAGACATACTAAACTCAACTTAGTAGCATCAACAAGAGTTAACAATTATACAACTCTTCTCAAAAAACATATACAAGGTTTAATAAATAAGTCAACAAGTAAAGCAATATATACTTATCATAACAGTATTATACTCTACTAAAATTTTTGAGAGAAAGAAAAAAAAAATCTGAATTACAATACGGTCAAGAGATCTAACATTAACTCTTCTAACTCCTAACCAGGTCAGTACAGATTAATATCATTCTAGACATTAGAAGAAACCTTTACAATATAATAGTTTTAACTAGTAAACTGTTAAAACTCAAAAGCAATAGCTAAAATACATAGATAATAATTCAGTTACAATATATAAACAATTGATATATAATGTAAAACATATACATATCCTTACAGTATACTTAAAAAAAAACAAGATTATATAATACATTTCTTAATACAACAAACATAGCACATATCCAAAACTTATTTACAAAGTTGTATCCTATAAAACTAGTTATTTATATAGATCTGCAAAATAATAAATAATAGATTAAACTAAACAATAAATAGATAAACAACTAGTTAAATATATATTTACTCTACATTAATCAATTAAAATATAATAATAGCAAATAAATTTAAAAGTTTGAAACCAAAATAAAATATTTGATAAACAAGTGAATAAAAGTAAATCTGTCAAAATAGTAGATTCAAATACAAATATATGATATAATATAAATAATATAATAGCAAGTATTGTGATAAAAATAGCCTCTAATACCATTGGATAATTATTTTTAGCTATGATCTTCATTCTATTTCTATTTTTATCTATTTATTTATAATTATTTCTTTGATATTCTTTGATATTCTTATTGATACTTGATTAGCATAGATCACTTTATCAAATCTAACACGTAACATAATTTACCATATATCAGGTAGCCCAGGAGGCCTAGAAGGCCCAAGTGACTCAAGTGGTCCATTTTTACAAGTATATAAGCAATCATAATTCGCTCAAAAGTAGAATAAGTTTGGATACAACTTCATTTGACTTTGGAAGTTTAGGAATAATTTTACTTTTCTTTTAGAAGATTGGATATCTTCTTTTGATTTTAGGACTAAAGAAATTGTTCTAGTTTTCTTGATTTATTAAAAACTTAGGTTCTAAGCAAACTATATTTCTTGTGAAACACTGTGTGTCATTGTTGAAAGGATTCTTGATGAATCTCTTTTTGAATATTTCTTTAATTCTTTAATTCTTTCTTTAGGAATTGTCTTTTTAAAGCAATTCCACTTGGACACACCGGTCAAATATAAATTTGATCCCAGTATTAATAGAGCTTAATGCATATTTTAAATAGTAAACAAAAGATAAAAGAATATAGTTGATATCTTAGTCAAACTTTTACAAAAACATGATGAGCATTCAAAGCTATAGGTTTTTTAACAATTGCTATAATAAAGAGAAATCAAATTTAATAAAGAAGTAGCTATATTACTTGAAACATATAAAGTCTTAGACAGTAATACTTGAAATTAATAAAACAATTTTTCACAAAGAATGGATTTTAACTAAATATCTATTATATCTTTGGAAATTGAAAAAAGATAATGAAAAAGATCTTTTTTAATTCTATATAGAAGATAGGTTTCTGAAAATTATCAAAAATTCAAAAAAACTACACAGATCCAGACCTTAACCAATGAAAATTATTGAATTGATAAAAAATAAATCAACATTATATAATGAATCACAATGAAATATGCTCAAGAACAAGAAGAGTTAAAGTCTTTAAAACTTCAAGAAAAAATTAAAAGCTATTGTATAAGTAAATATAGCTTATATATTATTGGAAATAGGAGCTAGTTCTATTAACAAATCTATACTTTATAAAGAAAAAAGAGAAAAATAGACTTGAAGTGATGATGGCTAATATTTTATTGAAACTAAAAAGGAAACTAAGACTTACTTATACAATATACTAAAATTGTCACAAGAAAAGAAAAAACTTCAAAAGAAGAAATTCATTATGAAAATGAATAGCCAACCTTTCGGATACAAAAAGAAGATGTCCTAAAATGTATAGAGAAAACAAATCGAAAAGAGGACAACTTTGCTATTTAGCAAATAACTTTACAAGCCATAGGTAATACATACAAAACTAGAAGAGATCTAGATAAAAAAATCTTTTGTGAAATCAAAACTGAAAAAAATACTCATATATAGCATATTTACTTAATTAATATAGATCAAAAAGTTAGTAAACATTATATAGCTAAATATTTAAAAAAATATAGAGAGATTTAAAACATTTATATCTATAAGGTAAATATCAAACCTAGGATTAAAGCATATATCAAATGGCACAAATATCTTAACCTCAATTTAGAAGCAAAATGTATAACTTCAATTAGTACAAAAAATATCAAGAGCTATATTCTCAAAATCAGAATTAAGTAATAAGGAAATCAATAATATTCTAGGTGAGAGAAACTATAACTCAGCATGACTTCTGGGTACAAATAAAGTATATACTAATTTAGTAGTCGAGATATTAAATGACACTCAATCTAAAGTATGCTATATACTTAAAGATCACTTTATACTTAGAAAACAAAACTTTACAGCAGTTTGTTTTCAACAAAAAAAGATAAAGATAATATATATAAACAATATATTTTTTTACAAGAATTATATATTTCTTAAATACTGAATATTCTACTAACTTAGAAAAAAAAATCTAAAAGAGTAATTAAAAGTCCAAAAGCCATATAGGAATATAAAAAAATAGAAATAGATAAGTATTTAACTTCAAATACATTATTAGACACTGAATATATAAAATCTATCTCTACCTCTAATAAAAATTATAGTCAAACAAATTGAAGATAAATTAGACATCTCTATAATAGAAAAATAAGACAAGAAACCAATAGACCTAGTAGATATCCTGCAATAGGAAACAATAGAGAACTGATAAATCAAAAATACAATTACTATAAAAATACAAGAAATGAGTTAGAACCAGAAGTGGAAGTTTTCCAAGATTCTCTAAATTATATTTTAACAAATCTCAAGAAATTAAATAATAGAATAGGTAGATTAGAAGAACAATAAACTTTTAAAAGATCTAAATATTGCAATAAAGAAGCAAACTACTTCTAAAGTATACCAGTTGTTTATAACAATCATGAGAAGCAAGAGCCTAGTTCCTCCTTAACAACTATAATAAACAAGAACAAAAAACAATCAAATGAGTATAATAACATAATAGAATATAATAATAATTTAGATATAATATCATTTTTGATCTACGGGTCCATAGTACAGTGGTTAGTACTCCATAGGTTAGATCATAAGATCCAAGTTCAATTCCATCCAAATACAAGACTGATACAAGAAATTGAATCTATCCATTGATGTAACTGTAAGCTAACCGATATTTCTAATATAGTATCTGGTATATATCTAGATTGTAATCAGTTGTGATCCAAATCAGATAGGATTATCATTGACACAACTGCGTTATCAGAAATGGTAGCAAGCAGAGTAGATCTCCAAATTGATAGTATATATCTTAGGACTAAAACACGAACACAACTCATCCAAGGATACAAATAGCTTAATATAAAAACTCATGTGCAAAAAAGAATTCTTTCATAATAAGCCAGTCCCAGTCCTTATGTATATGACTGTGCCACCTTTCACAGACTTGACTATTAGGAGGCCTTTGTGGAAGAAAAAATCTGTGGACCACTCCAAAGAATCAAAAACTGGGATTCAGGATACTGAATTCAACAGCCTGATAACTAGAATACTCTTAAGAAAAAATTATTCTAGGAATAATCAAGATGGAATCGCATAGGCTTCTAGTTTGTGGTTGGGCTAATAGCAGTTATATATAGTATTAGTTTAAATATATATATAGCTATCTATATAGATATGATTTATTATAACATATATCTATAACTATCCATTTGTAATAACATAACAGTTTTGATTAATAAATTACAAAATTAAGTCTGTAGGATGAAAAGTAAATGCCATCAATCGACAAGAAAAAGAGAAACTTCAAAATGATATACTAGCCTCATAAAAAATCTCACTGCCATAGCACATATATAGGACAGGGTAACAGAAGCTACTGGTAACTACAGAACCTTCAATCAAGGCAAACATTTGATCCAAATAGACACATATAAACTACACTGGAGTGCCATACTCAAATACCAGATAGAAATTATAGGTAGTGTCATGGGCTAACCTGACGAGTTCGTCACTAATCTGTAGTGTCTCGCGTAATCTAGACATCTTACAAATATTCACAAAGAAGAGAACACCTCCTATAAAGAACACTTAGGGAAGGCAGAGGCATGGTGATTAACTTGACTGAAGGTAAGTGTCTCTTTATTGCATTCTGTTTCTTTGAAATATCACTAACTCTTATCACTATTCTCATTAAGGACTGTTTTTCCTAACATATTCAGCTCTGCCTTTTTGGCATACATTGGTAAGCTATTTATACTTTTCTATCTAACAATGGCTATCTACTTTATAATCGACTATACTAACTCTAAGCTTTGCTAAACTTTCTATACTTTTTAGATGCACACAATTCCCTTATTAGTACCTGAGCCTTATCTATAGTTTCTTACCTTGTGACATACAATCTTTTATGTCAGACTTTTAGGTTTTTGGATTCTAGACCATTACACATAAATCGCATCACCCACGTGACCCATAATAGTAGGAAAAAATGAAATGTCAGTCCTAATTCAGTCATTTATATACACTATACAAGAACTATAGGAGCATCACCACTAGAGAAATGCAAAGGTAGCAGAATAAGAGAAAGAGATGTACTACTGAAATCTTGTACATACTCGGTAAGAAAGCAACACACCATCCAGATCCCAGTAGAAAGATCAAATATATTATCCAGGTAAAATACAGAGGGTTTTGCAACTGAACTAAGATACAGAATATCTTTGAAATCCACAACAAAGGAACCAAGAGAACTAATAGAAACTTCATAGGAAGACAATTTATATCCCAAGCTATAGATAAATAATAAAAAACCAGATCTAATGAACATCAATGAAACCCTCAGCCTGTAAAACTTAAAACTAAGAAAAATTAAGATCCATACAGCATCAGCTCAAAGGCTGCCAATAGGTAATAATATATATAGATGGCTCAGTATATAATCATAGCAGCAGATCACATACAGTATAGGCTTTGACTGGATTATCAAAGGCAAAGAAGAGAGAAAACATACCTTTCAGGGTAAACACAACTACACGTATCATCCACAAGGGTAGAGCACATGGCCATAGTAATAGCAATCAGTACTTTGAGCAAGAATACTATAGTTCAGCTGTATATAGAAAGCCTCAATGTGATAATTAATTTGACAGGAATGTTAAATAACCACAGATCAAGAAAGAAACAATATCAAAATCAAACAATCCTAGACATATACAGATACATAAAGAAGCATCAGGGCCTAACCATAATTTTTTACAAGGTCAAGGCATACACAGGCAGCCCTTTTAATGAAAAAGTAGACAAACTGTTTAAAATTGATCCTATATTGCAAGACATGAAACCCAACAGGAGAATTATTAATATTAGGAAATACCACTAGGGATCACCACCAATTAGTACTCAATGGGACCAAACACTAATAGACATATCAGGGAAGAACATAGTAAAACAAATCAACAGAGCCATAAGACTCACCAGATAGCGACTACTCAATAGAACCCAGAACAGTTTCACAGAAAAGGACCTTAAAAATATAAATTGGCAACACATCTTTGACAGCCTATATCCCTCCAAAATAGAAAAACAGACCACCTCAAACAAGGACCACCACCTAAGAAAGTTTAGCTTCAACATTTGGTATGAAAAACTATCAACTAGAAGCAAATTGCATAGTAGATATTCTTCAATCTACAAGAACAGCAAATATTACAACTGCAAAAAAACAGAAGACATTACTCACCTCTTTCTATGCAACAACCAGAAGAACATTTTGAAAAAGAACCTTCACAGAATTTTGATAAAACATATATTCCCACACATTCACAAAGAACACAAGCAAAACTTCAAGAGCACTATATAACAACATATCTACTTGAATGCATCCAGGACCTTCAAGCTACTCATCAGGAAGTGGTTATAAAAGAAATCCCAGGAATACTCAACAGGTTGATAGCATATAGCAAGACAATTACAACATTGATTATCAAGACAAAGAGAGAATAGAAAGAATACCTATACAACATCTGAATAGTACATTGTGAAGAATTCCACACACAAGCTTCAAGCCCATCAATAAACAATATAGCAAAATGAATCAAACAAACCCAAGACAAGTAGCAATAGATCCAAAAGAATCCAATTGGTCAAATAGTAAAGGACCAGAGTGCAAGTTTGATCAGTATAGGTAAAAGCTATACAAACAAATACATAAAATATAACACTAACATTTTTACACTATTATTATTCTACCCAACAACTAACATGACCTTGATATATTAGTTTTCTTTTTTCTAAGGAAAGGACAACAAGCCACGAGGTAGTTTATAGCTTATTGAGTTTTGTTATTACTGAAACTACATTCCTGTATCTTAGTACTAGCTACATTATAGAAATATAATTTGAAAACAATAATAAAACAAGGTTGAGCCAGTTAAAAAAAAAAAGAAAAGAAAAGAAAAAAAGCTATAATATTATTTTTATATGAGAAGCAACAAATATTTTTAAATAGAAAAGTTCAAAATAAAATAATAGAAACAAATAACAAAGAGAATATGATTTCTAATAAAGTGGTAAGAATAGATATGCATAATATCAGAGGTATTACAGATAAGACAAATTAACAAAGTCTTATTGAAAAAATACGAGAATAAATTAACTCAAACTAATGTACAATAAGTCTTCAACAATCAAAAAGTCCATAAGTATTTTTATAGTATTAATAATAACATACAATTTAGAGCAAGAATCGGTCTTTTAATTAGAAAAGACTTGAAAAAAAAGACAATATCTGTAAAAGAAGAAGATGAATATATAGTTGCTATTAACTTGCTCATGAAATAGAAAAATTTATATTATATAAATTTATATCCTATTGGATAAAAAAAAAGTAAAAAGGTATAGAAAAAATTAACAAGTCTTATAAAAAAAAAAGTATGAGCTAGGTTATCTCATATATTTCACAATTGTAATAGAAGACTTCAATGTAGCTTATAATTTATCAGAAGATAAGTAAACTTTATTCAAAGCTATGTTTAAACTATCATAGTATCCAGAAATTCTATTGTTCAACTTTCTAGATGAATATGAATTTATAGATATACAAGTTATATAGTATAGCAGGCTATTAAAAAATCTGTTACTAATAATCAAAAGCTTGTGTAATCTATATATATAAATGTCTATTCTTCTATTATATAAAACAAATATATAAAGGCAGAAGTGTAAAAAGATTTGGGCAAGTCTTAAGGTAGTTTTCCCCAAACTACTTATAATTTCACTGTTATAACAATCTATCCAAAAGATTTGTCTTAAGATTCATCATTTTATTAAGTTATTGAAAGAAGTTATATTTATACCTTTTTACATATAGAGTTATTACATAATTACTATGGCTATAGTTAGTTAATTTTAGTTTATAGTTTTTTATCTTTTTGAAGTAAATAGATTGTTTGTATATTTTTCTATCTTGTAAGAAATATGGTGATAATTGATAATTAATTGTTTTATGTAAGCTTTGATTGTATCATAATAATAAATTACATAATTATAGTAAAAATTCTAAACTTGGTTTGACTTCTTTGGCCTTTAATAATAGAAAGGTAAAAATAAAACTTCAATAAAATGGGATTCAAACAGTAGTAGAATAGATTATATCTGGATATCATATAATATAGCAAGCTACCTCTTATTTCGATTTGACAATCAAAATATAAAAGATATGACAAAAACCTGTTTTCAAGAAGTAAAGTCAATAAATCTTTTAAAAATACTAAAAAATAAATAGATATAAATGAATTATCTTCTTTACAATAGCAAATATATCAATAAAATCTGGATCACAAGTTTAGAACAATACTCGAATCTATATTATAAAAAGAATCTAATTAAGAAAAAATCAAAATCCAGGCAAACAGATTTCGAAAAACTTTTAAAAACTACATGCAAAACAGTTTTCAACAAAATTGCAACTAAAAACATAGCATCAAATAAAAAAAATATATATAAGTACAACCCTAAGTTTGTTGAATATAAAAAAGTCTTATAATTAAAGGACTTTTTAATAAGGTAGAAACATTAAAAAACATAGCTAATCTATAGATCCTCAGCTTGGCTATAGAAAAATATAATATTTTTTACAAGTCCAATTATTAGATTGAAATATCTGTATTTAATATAGTATTTCCAATATGAAAAGAATAGTTAATTCCCTAACAAATTGAGTTGGAAGCAAAATCATACTCAATAGAATTAAAATTAAAAAAAATGATGCTGAATATATCTCAATACAAAAAAGTGAAATCAAAGAAGAGATTAAAAAAGTATATATAAAAAGTATTCAAAAAATAAAATTCTAGTTATGACAGTCTACTAAAGGATTAGAAGAATAAGTACAAGTTCAAAGAATTTATACAAGAAGCTTGATATAAAGAATCACTTGAACCAATCTTTCAAAAAAAATTAAGTAAAATATTATATATACTTTCAAATAATAACTATAAAATATTTAAGAAATTTTTGAGAAGAATACTTAATAACTTTTGAAATAGAAAATTATTTTAATATATTAAAAACAAAGTCATATATATCTAATAGCTAAACCAAAGCCATGGAATTGTAAACTCTCAAATATCAGATCTATTATTCTATTAGAGATCACAAGAAAATGATTCACTAAAATCCTTATCAATTGAATAGAAAAAATTTGTAAAGTTAACAATATTCTTAGGAAATCCAAATATGTAGAGTTATTAGGAGAAATTATAATAAAATCAATTAAAATTCTTAATAATATTTGTAAAAATTTTAGAGAAAACAAATAAAAACTATGGATACTTTTTCTGGATATGGCTAAAGCTTATAATACTATTAGCTTAGAAATGTTAATTAAAGTAATAGAATAAATTAAAGTTCCAAAAGGCTTTATTAAGATTATGATGCATTTATCCAAAATAGAGAATTTCAAATTATATTTGAAAATGATCTTATAGAATCCATAATAGAGAATTTCAAATTATATTTGAAAATGATCTTATAAAATCCATAATAGTAGAAGATGGAATTAATTAAGAAGAAACTATTTTACTCTTATTCGGGTAAATTTTTTATGACCCTCTATTTTGCAAAATTCAAAAAAATACTCAAAGAGGATACAAAATATTAGTTACCTGAAACTCTTATTTAAAAGATCATACTATTAGAAAGTTAAAATCAAGACATGTAGCTATAACCTTTATGATGATATAATATTGTCATGAGTCATGTAGGTGACACAATTTATATATAATAGTCTAGAATCTAAAAACTATAGATTGAGGCTCAATGATTAGGGAACTATGTGTATCTGACAAAGTATAGAAAGTTTAACAAAATTTAGAGATAACATAGTCTATTATAAAATAGATAGACTATTGTTGGTTAAAAAAATATAAATAGCTTACCAGTATAAGTCAAAAAGGTAGTGCTAAATGTATTAGAAAAACAGCTCTTATTGTAAATAGAAACAAGAATTAGTAATATATAAAAGAAACAGAATGTGAATAAAGAGACACTTATATTTCTGCCTTCCCTAAGTGTTCTTTATAGGAAGCATTCTCTTCTTTATATCAGTTGTAAGTATTTGTTAATCATTTGAATTATATGAAATATTATAGATTAGTGATAGACTTATTAAATTAGATCATTACAATATGGATGGCAAAATCCAAGGAATATATTGTTAACCTGCTCAATTCATCCTACCCTAAATTAAGTAGATGACTGAGAACTAAAGTAGGGAAATATAGAGTTATAATCCTTCACTAACATGAATATGTTATAGTTCCTAAGGGGAATAAATGTAAAGATCTCTCAACAATACTTTTATTAACAGAGGAGTCAAGAAAAAGAGGAAAGGGTCAAGAAAGAGGCAAGGAGATATTTGTAATTGTATAAGGATAAGAACAAATATTTTATTTACAAGATACTATTGATGATTTGGATACATGTTTGGATGTTAACATCTCAAGGTTTTTGGGTGCCTATAAATACTGTTTTGGTTACTACTAAATATGACAATATTTGACATTGAACTATTATAACTATATGCTATCAATTATATATTTAGAATCTATAATCACTATAAATAGTATGTTTGCTAAGATTGCTAAGTTTGCTAAAAGCATTACTAACTATGGAAACTCTGTTAGTATCACTAATTCATACTAATAATAGAATAATTATAATGTTTGTAGAACTGTTTGTATTGCATGTCTCTGGAACTACAGGATCGGCACTCGTGACATATGACATATGACTCAGAAAGGGATCTTATATAATAATCAAAATAGTTTAGAACTAGTTAGGATTACAACAATTATTAGACTTAAGCAAGCACAAATTAAATATTGAAAATCACTAAATTTACTAATTTATAAGTCACTAAGTCATCAATTAGATAAAGGCAACTTCTCACTTCACATAACTAAATTGGCAAAAGATATAGAAATAACTTTTTATAGTTGGAAATAGCAAGAAATATTTAAATGAAGTAAAGAAAATAATTCAATTCAAGAATACTTTATATTAGAAAAATACAGAAAGATCATACTATCTTTAAAAAATAATAAGCTAATATATTTAGATCAATTATTAAATCAGAAAAGTATAGAAATAATGAATTGATGAATGCTTCAACTAATATAGAATATGAGCAAAGAATCTATCCTAAAGTAGTATCAGATTATTATCAAAAACCTTTCAATGAATAAGTACAATAGCTCACAATAATCTGGAAAAAAGGGTATACAAAATAGAAACTGAAATACTTCAAAATAAGTCTTAATCAAACAAGTAATATAAACTGTGAATAGTACAGAACAACAAAAATAATCAGTTAATTTGGAGATAATTAAAACAAGAGAAAGAAAAAGATAATGCAATAGCGAAACACTTTATTTGTTATAGTACTAAAGATAATCAGAAGACATGATTACAAAAATGCAAGCTGCAGCATTAAAGAATTATGCAATATTTGTCATATACATAGATGGATCATTCATAAAAATCAATAATAGTTTCCAGATGGGTTTCAAATAGGTTATCATACTTCCTAATAAGCAAGAATTCAAATTTCAAGGCCAAATCCAAAACTATCTATTATCAACAAGGGCAGAAATCACAGCTATTCTCACAGCAATTAGCATTTTGCCAAAATATAGTAGGACCAGAATTTTTATAGGCAGCCAAATAGCCATAAATGAAATATATAAAGTAATGGAGGCTTCAGAGAATAAAATAACAAATATATAAAAAAATGCAAACCTTCTTATCCAAATCAAACATCTGTGCAAAAGAAAAAACATCAAATTTGAGGTATACAAAATAAAAGCATACTTAGGGATAGAATACATTGAGCAAGCAGATAAACTGGTACAGATAATTCAAACTCAAGGCATAAAACTGGGGAAAAAAATATTAGAAATCCATCCACATATATGCAAATATTCAACAATTATCCCATAATGGAACAACCAAAACCTGGACATCTCACTGAAAAAAATAATGCAACAAATAATCTAAGTGATATATTTAGCAAAATGTAGACTTTTAAATAGAATCAGATGCAACTTTAATGATCAAATGATCTTACAGATTCACTGAAAAACAACAACTGACTTTTTGCACTACATCAAAATGAGCAACAACACAACAAACTGGGAGGATAAAAAATATAGAAGGTTCAGTCTAAGTCTATGAAACAACAAACTGCCAACAAAGGCAAAACTAAATAAAAGATTATCAATAATCTATTATGATAACAAATACCTACAATGTGAAGAAGTCAAAACATGAATCCACCCCTTCATCTGCCAGAAACAAAAAGAAAAGATATGAAACAAAATCAAAAAAATAATAGTAAACTGCATAAATATATACAAGGAGCAAAAGCCAAAAGAATTCAACAGGGATTTCACAATAACAGAGCTAGACCTAGATTTCCATCACATCTTGAAGCCTACATTAGAGATGCAATCTTTAAAAGGATCTTTTACAAAATCAGGGAGGCTATCAAAGAAAAGCATATCAAAACTCAATATATAATAGATATAAGAATCCAGATAATAGGATATCTCCACGAAATATGGATCAATAGAAGAGAATGGTATCAATAATAGAAATACAAAGCAGAAATTATCAGGAAAAAAAGAGTGGCCAAGTATAGTACAACTATACTATATGCTTATTTCATAGAAAGAGAGTTTTACATTAAAAGTCAATTTACAAAATTGGTAAATAACTACATGAATACTTGAATAAATAATATTATTAATCCATTTTACATTTTTGAAATTTCTTTTAGCACTAGCCCAGCCTTGGCAAATTAACCCTTCAGATAGAGTGCCAACAAGCTGCAAAATAAGAGACTCCTTTAGGGAACATCTTTCTATTGAGTTTTACTTGTAAGTAAATAGATAGTAAAAAATAGATTCAAATATATAATCTCCTAATATTACTATACATCATAACAAATAAAACAAGGCTGCACCAACATTAAAAAAAAAAAAAAGATTACAAAAATGTATTGGATACTCAAAAGAAACAATACAAAACAATAGTTATATCATAAAAAGAGATAAAGAAAAAATCTATACAATATCTTATTTTAATAAAAGAATATCTACTAGAAGAACAGAAAAATTAAAAATACCAAATCCAAAGGCAATACTCAAGAATATAATTATAAAAAGAATTTATAAAGATCAGTATTATTTCATGACTTTTTTTCAAAATAAAAAAGTAGACTATATGGATATTGAGCCTTGAGAAGAAACTATAATTAGAAAATATTGAAAAAGAAGTATATTTAAATTAGTTAATAAAAATACTTTAATGCAATCTAGGATCCAAAAAAAAATCTAATCTTTTATTCTGATAGATTATTTATCAATCATGGCAAAAAAGAAACAAAAATGGGTATTGCATGGATTCAGATAGAAAATATTGAAAAAGAAAGTAGATTCAAATAGAAGTAGATAATTGGCCTTCTTTTATAAGGGCTGAATTGGTAGCAATTCTAACTATACTTTTAGTAATTTATATTAATAGTACAATTAAGATTTGTATAAATAGTCAAGCTTATATTACTAAATGAAAAAAAATAGAAAATGAGGATCTGAAAAAAGCATATAAGAAATGGCTAAAGAAAAAAAAATTGATCTCTATAAGTATGAATAGTGAAGCTAACAAAGAAAAAAACAGTAAACCTGAAGCTTATTAAAATCAAAGCACATTCCAATGACCTTTATAATAAAAAAGTAAATACCTTAGTCAAAGAAGTTCTAAAACTCTTATCAATCGAATGAAGAGATCTTAACTTTCATAAGATAATTATAGAGATCAGATAACAAAACAAGAGCTTAAATGATCCAATTTAACAGTTCATAAAAAATAAAACAACAAAACAATAGCCTATCAGTAGACTCAACAAAATCGAATAAAGAAAAAATAGAGTTACCAGATTTTAAAATAGCAAGATTACACAGTGTAAGAAAGAATAAAAGATAGCCATAAATGGGATACATCTTTAAAAATTTTTAACAAAAAAGCTTTCTCATTAAACAAAAAATAATAAGCTATTAATATTATATAAATTGGTCACAAAAAGATCCAAACTATATAAACAAGTAAAGTGTATTGTATATAGTCAATAGAATAAAACAATAGAATACTTACTAAAATGTCTAGTCTATAAGAATTAACTTCAAGAAACATAGAATAAAGGAATAGATGAAACTCTTAAAAGCTTTAAAAAGCTTCTACAAAAAAGAAAAAAGGAGATTGAGAAAAAAAATAATAGACTAAATATTAATGATCAAAAAGAACTAGGAAAGTTTAATAAATAAATTTCCAGACTAGTGAAACAAATCTCTATAACTAGTCAAAATACTTTAAGTTTTTGTACTGGCCTCATAAGAAAGAATCTTATTCTAGAAATGATTAATCTAAAATATTATAGCAAATGTATAAAAAAGAAAGCTAGAAAATGGATAATAAAAATATAAAAAAGAGTTTGCAATCAAGTTTGAAAAAGAATTTGAACACAAGATATAAAAAGATTATAGAATAAAATAAACTTAGGGGATTAGTGAAAAAGGCAAGATAAAAAGACCTTCAATCTTTTCAGGTCAGAAAACTATATTTTTAATAAGAAAAGAACTATTACTAAAAGAAAAAAAAACTAGAAAATAGAAGTCTCAAAAAGATTTTTATAAAAGGAGTGGATTATAGAATAAAATAATTATGATTTTAAGCCCAGTCAGAACATAAAAAAGTAATTTGCTGTAGTGACTTGCAGACAATGAAGTTAGCAGTTGAAAGGATTTTTATTTGAACTATTAATAGAGTGATAAATTATTTCTGAAATTGCATTTAGAGTTTTAAGAATTTAAAATAAAGATAAGTAAGTTAGATAAAAATTTAGCTTAATGAAATATTTAATAATATAAAGTATACAAATATTTAATAAAGTATACATATATAGCCTAACTAAGAAACAAAAAAATAAAAAAATAAAAATAAACACATAGTGTTGGTCTGACTACAGGTTTTAAAAAAAATAAAACTAATTTTATATATCATAATTTAAAAACTTTCATTGCTATTTTATTTTATTGTATCACAAAAATACAATAATCCAATAAAATATAGTATACTACATTTTTAAGTGAATTAATATATAACTTGTTGAATATTTGTCTAACTATTTCTAAACCTATTTTTTTTATTATAACCCTCTGTCAAGCTAGTTATGCATACTTTATTAAACAATTGTAAGCTATACATTATACTGTATATATGTTACTAAAGCTAAATCTCTAATTAACTCATTCATCAAGGTCTTATATTTATCTAGGACTTTAAGTATAACTTCAAAAGTAATTTATTGCTCAATTAGTAGTTCAGGTGGAAACCCTCCAACTTCTAACATCATTATCTGCAGATCACTGCTATAGATCACTATACAAGGTTTTGATGAGGATCAAAACTCCAATCACTTCATTCCATATTTAATTCTATTTCTTATAATTTTTACAAGATTCTTGTTTTCACTCTCTTTCTCTTCTTCTCTTTGCCTTGTATTTTTGTAACCAGAATTATCTTGCAAGTCTTGCTTTTTTATTTTCTAAACCTTCTTATATTTTGCTCTTCTATTAATTTTTTGTTCTTTTTCCCATTCAATAATCTTTTCATATCTCATATTCCAAACTTGTTTTCGAATCTGGTTGCAAACCTTCTTTTGTATTTTTAGAATCTATTTTTTTACTATTGTTCCTAGCTTCTTTTCATGACAATTTAGATTAGCAGTTTCTTTAATTGCTTTACCTTCTATTAATCCTGCACAAAAGTTAAGAGTGCTTGAGCTGGTTTGTAAGGCTGATTATATTAGTCTGGAGGCCCATTTATCTAATTTACATTTTTCTTTTCTATTATTGACTGCTAGTTGTACCATTTTTTATCTACTTCTCTCTTACATTTTTGATACAAATTGTTGGATTTTTTAAGAAAAGTCTCAAATCTTTTTTGTCATACTGCTAGGATTTCAATCTTATAACTAAAGTATTCTAATAAATGTTCTATTATCTCTTAATGCTAATTGCATGTTATACATCTTGCTTGCTTGTATAGATTTGGTCTTCTTATTACTAGCTTGTTTAAGATAGATAGTTTATCATTGGTTAATTTAATCAGAAAACTTTTTTTCTGCAAGCTTTTGAAGGAGATATCCCATGTATTTCCATTCTTTAATCTATTTTATGCCAGATCCCATAAGTAGGTTTGATACTTGTTAACTTGGTGATGCCATTTTGTCTCTGTTCTGTGTTGCTGTGTTCATGATAGAGCCATTGATCTTTTATTGATTTGTTTGATAAACTATCATATTGTATTGATAACTTCAATGTCTCTTTGGCCAATCAGTCTGCTTCTTCATTTCATAAATTATTAGAGTGAGCTTTAATCTTGATCAACATTAGTTAAATATGCTTTTTCTTTACAAGATCTAGCATTTTCATCCATAATGATCAATTTTTTTCTTTTAGTCATCTTTTGTATGTCATCTTTGGATTTTTTGTCTCTAGCTTTTTCCATTTAGAGATACAAACTTGACTATCTGTAAAGATCTTTATCGTACTGTCTATTAAAACTACTAAAGCTATTGTAACCAGTATTACCAGTTTTGTCCTTATAAATGAGGGCCAGTTTTTAACTCCTGTCTGAAATTTACTTTCTTTTCCAGCTCCTTCTGTTTGTATGCATGTTATACCCATTTTTGTATTTTCATTCCCATGGTCAATTAAGAATCCATTGAAGTAGAAAGTCAGCTTCTCCTATGATTCTTGATTGCGCTGGAGAATTTCAAGTAGATGATCTTGATATACTCCTTGCTTAACATTGTCTCTAAGTATTTCTTGTTCCCAATCTTCTATTAATACTTGTTCCATTTTTTCAATTTGATCATTTGTTGAATCTTAAGTTTTTGAAACTATACTCTTGATAATTATACTATTTAGTTTCAATAGGAAACAAGAAACTTTTAATGATTGTGCTCTTCTAGTATTTTCTTGATGATTTAAGAATAGTATAGTATAGATCAAATCTGATTCTATTTCTATACTATATTTGTTTCTATTTTTATTGTTTAGTGAGTATCCTATGTATTTGGTAAAGATTGTTTCTAGACCATCTTCTGTTTTCTAATGGTTGAAATAATAAATTATCACAGTATTTTGACTGTTCTCTTAAATTTGTTTTCTCTATACTATTTGTTGATTCTTTTTCTAGGCAACTATCCAGGTTTTCTTTTTTTTATTTTTGCCAGGTTCAGGTTTAGTACATTTTGATAGCCACTTTTTTTCCTATCTCTTTTTTCAAAGTATTGTTAGGTCTTGTATACTTTCTTTAGTTGTGATTCATTATAGGATATTGTATCATTCTGGAATAGAACCTTTGCTAGTGTACTGAATAAGTTGAATCATTCTTCACTTTTTGAATTTTATGAAGTTTTGATTTACAGCTGATCTATGTACATTGATCTATTATTTTGCTTGCCTTTCTATATTTTTTTACTGTTAGGTATTCTTGAATTGAACTATTGCCTTTGGTTTATTCGAAAATATCATTTCACTTCCAGCTCTGAAAAGTTAGTCCCAAGTCCTTAGTCAACTTTAAAACTTGTAATATAAAATTTCTTTTATCATTAAAGTGATCTAGGGATTCACATGAAAGAAGATTGTGGAGTTTCCAGTGTTTAATAGTGCTTGTTTCAATCTGATAATTATAGTAAGCCCTACCGAACCCTGATCATTTATTCTATTACAGAGTTCAGTTATTTGGCTTTCTTTTTGGAACATCCATATGCTTTTAAGATTGTATATCTTCAGATAGTGAATCATACTATTGGAGATAGATCTACATAAGGCTGCTTTGTTCTTGAAAAGCTTACAATATGCTGTTGTTATTACATATTTTCTAGGACAATATACTATACTGCATTCTAAACTCTATTCTCAAAATCAATACTCTATTTAGTATATAAAGGGTTTGCTTATTGATCATTTCTTGTTTTTGAGAACTTTCCTAACAATATTAATTTTTTTAAGACTCTTTCTTTGTGTTCAATTACAGTTTTCTGGTTGCCTATCCATATTTTTAGAAATCTTGCTTGCTCTCTTCTATTTAACTCTCTAACCACTTTTTTGTTGATTTTTGCATGAACTTCTTCTGGACAGTGATTAGGATTATTGAAAATAACTAATATTGACTTGTTGCTATTGATCTGAGAGTTATTTGCTTTGTAAAAGATCCTTGTTATTTCTAGAATCTTTTCTATATCTTCTTTAAACCTTGCTATCCATATGATATTATTCATAAAAGCTATGGCTGCATATCTTGATTCTAGCTTTTTAGTGGTGATATTATTTAGATCAGGATTCCATAAAACTTCTATTTTATATCTCTGTTCTATGTCTTCTTGGATTTTGCATAGCAAAGGGTTATGGAAAATTCTTCACATCAGTGGTAAAATGGTTTCTTCTTGGTCTATTCTATCTCCTGCTATTATTGATTCCATAAGGTTATTTTCAAATATTACTTTGAACTCACTATTTTGAAATAGATTTATCAAGATCTTGATGAAACTTTTGGATACCTTAATCCTTGCTATTGCTTTGATTAGAATTTCCAGGCTAATAGTATTACATACCTTGACTGTGTCTTGAAAGAGTATCTATAGTTCTTTTTTGTTTTCTTTGCATCTTTGCATATACTCTCTTTTAGCAATCCTGCATAGTTGGGATCTCTAAGGATATTGTTAATCTTGCAAGTGTTTTCCATTCCAATAGTTAGAATTTTGGTGAAGCACTTTTTTGTAACTTCCAGTAGTACGATTGGTTTTGTATTTGTCAATTTACACTTCCATTGTTTTGGTTTAGCTATTGGGTATATATGGCTTTGTTTTCAATATATAGGTGCAACTTCAGATATTAAAAAGGTATTCAGCAGTTTTCACAAATATTCTTTTTTTTCTTGACTCAATTTCTTTAGCATTTCATGCTAATCTGGAATTTTTCTGGGGCTTTGTTATTTGAAAGTGCATAAAGAGTTTCTTCTAATTCTTCATATGTAATTAGTTCTAAAAGATTGTTATACCATGCATCTTGAATGTATTGCTTAAAATAATATTCCTTTTTCTACTCCTCAATAAGATTGACAAAATTGGCATTTCACTTTTTGAAGATCTCTTAATAGTATTTTCTTATTTTTTTCAATTTCCTTTTTTGTTTATCATTATATATTCTATACTATCTTGCTTGACTTTGACCTGGTCAAGTATTATTTTGCTTTTTTCTTTAATTATTAGTGAGTTTACTATCTTCTTTTGATTGTGTTTGAAATTATCATATCTTAGTTCTAAAGCTTATTTGATCTCTTTTTTTACTTTTTTGACTTTTAAGTTTTGACTTATAAACTTGAGTCCTTCTATTGCATCTTTTTCAAAGATATCCAAGAAATGTTGGAGATGCTAAATTGGATACAATAGTTTTCTATTTGATGATGTAGATCATGGGTGGCATTATGTTTTTTGATAACCATACTGAGCTTCTGCACTTTTATTATTTATATTGATGCATTTGCTTTCTTAAAGACTGTTTTTAATTGAAGAGCTCTTCTATACTACATAAATTCTGGACTGTGTTTGTATTATTTTTTCTTATTTGATACCAGTTTTTTGATTTCTAATTTGTTAAAAGCTATACTACAAATTAGATCTTTAAAGGTTTTCCAAATTTATTTAATAGTAGTTTTCTTTCATCTTAATTAAGATTCTCATTAAGCATAGGCTTCAAGAAAGTTTTGAGTTTATAGTTCAGGCTTTCTTAAAAGACTTGCCATTGTTCAGTGGATGTTTCTTTTAGATCAATTCTTTGTATTTTGAATGTTGTACAGTGTTTAATGGTCTTGTTTTTTGTGAATAGATTATCATAATATAGAATTACCAAAAGCATAATATGATCACTTCTGGTAATTTTTTTTATATCTTGATTGTCAAATCATAGGATTGTATATTTTGCCAAGCTCTATGCCATTCAAATGAAATCTATTCTGCTACTGTTTATGGTATCTTGCTTGTATGAGTTTTGTCTTTCCCTTCTTGTAACGAATCCGCGCCTGCCCCCATCAATTCTGTGTAAGTATACATGACTCTGTGTGACTATGGACTCGAAGTCCGCCCTGTCTACTATT
>CAJVPT010000982.1:0-24266 GCA_910592055.1 Acaulospora colombiana
AACTTTAGAATATATTAATAAAAATTTTTTTAAAAAAATACAAGAAATAGAATAAGTATTAAAATATAATATATATATAAATTTTATAATTTTTGATGGTATAATTAATGATTTAAAAATTATCAAAGTTGAAATTTATAGTAAAAACATAGTCAGTGGACTCAAACTTTTGGAAGCAACCATATACCAATACTTGGCAATAAGCCATATGATAGGAAGATTTCCTTAGTGAGTTTACTTAGGTAGATAGAGTGATAAATTTATATAAAATAAATTTGTACATACTCTTAATAAAATATCTAATAAACAAGGTGTAAGCCACCTGTTTAAAAAAAAAAAATACTGGCTTAGTCTTGTTTTATTTATATTTATGATTATTAGATAGAAGTTTTCTAAGATATACTACTAGTCTATTATCAAACAAAACTCAATAGAGATAATATCTCTTTGAAGGAACTTATCTTGTGGCTTGTTACCACCCCTTTGGTGGGAGCTAACCTGTCAAGGCTAGGTTAGTACTAAAATAAATTTCGAGGATATAAAAATTATTTATCACATTTGCTATCTATTGTGTTAGAAAATCAATGACCAGGTGGATGAACTGGTTTTTTATGAATTGTTCTATTTGCGTGAAGAGTAGATCTTCTTTTTTGGTTTCATATTTAAACTTCTTTTTCTTTTGTTTTATAATACCATTCTGTATTTTCTATTCTTGGAAGGCCTTACATTTTTTTGATTATATCTGATAGAGATATTTGATGATTTTTATACAAATTAGAGAGATGCAACTCTTCCTGATTAATTTTTCTGGAATTATTTTTTTGATGTCGCAAGTTAGTTCTTTGAAGAAAATTTCTTTTATGCTTGCTATTAGGTATTCCTTATATCTTAGGTTGATATTGTTTTTTATGTGATCTATGACTTTTGAGCTTTTAGTTTTACCTGCATGTGTTTTCACATATTCAACTATTGTATTGATAAGGAATGTCTTAGTGTTTTGTCTGGTCTGTAGGCATATAAAGGGATGTATATTGGTTTTAGGTTCTTTACATATTAGATAGTCCTTGTGATATAATGATGGGCTTTTGTATATAGTTTGCTTCTAGTTGGTAGCTTCTTATTCTATATGCTAAGGCAGAATTTCCTTAACTTTTGGTTCTTCCAGAATACATGGTGATCACTTATTTTGATAGGTTGCAAGTATGTTATGGTTGTGTGCCAGTTTGTTTTTTTGATAATTCTGTCACTAAAGTTATATCTTGTTCTGTTTAATAGTCTTCATTTTGCAAGGATATAGCACTTGTGAGCTTTTTTGTGATCATTTTTATGGGGACTTCAGTGGAAATGTTGTTCAATTGGGAAGTTATTCTGATACTTTAGTTGTATATTCCTGCTATCTAAATTTCTTTTTTTCCTGATATCATGCCTTTCCATGGATGTATTTGTCTAGTTTATCTGCTGTTTCATTATGTTTGATCTCTGAGTACCCCTTGACTTTGAATAGTAACGATTTTATTTTATTTTTTTTGCACCATTCTGAGATTTGTAATAGTAGATTGTAGTTCTTTTGTGTCTTTATGATCTTTTCAATGCTTTTTTTATGTGTTTTTGAGATTCCATTGATTGCTAGTTGGCTGTCGATGTATATGTTTGCAGTGTTATGTTTAGGTAAGATAGTAAGGGCTGTTAGAATAGCTACTATTTCTGCCCTGGTAGATGAGAAGTGCCAGGTTATTTGTTCTTGGAAAGTGTATGTCTTCTGGTCTGAAGTAGTGATGATCCATTCCAATTTTATGTAATTTTTGTTTTTGATTTTGGTTAAGGAGCCATCAGTATAAATATCAAAGATTGCATAGTTGCTTAATTCCCCTTTAATTGTTTTTAGAGCATCTAGATTGTCCATAAGACCTTTTATTATCTTAGTTAATTTTTCTAGGCTTCTTTGCAGCCTTGTTGGAACTGTAATTTCAGCTTCAGCTTCTTGTAGGTTTATATTATCTTGTGTGATATATTCTAAGAATATGGTGATCAGGAAATTGAGGGATATCCTGTTTCTCCAATGGAGTTTTCTATTTGTAATATTGATTTTGTTTGTTGAGATTTTGCTTTTTTGAACTGGTATAGTAATTGAACATTGTTTTGTGATTGTGAAGCTATATTCATTGGTATTGTTTTCTAGTATATTGATGTTGCAATCAGGGCATGCCTCCAGGAGGAAACTTTCTGGTTCCTGGATGTAGTGTCTGTATTGTGTTATGTGCTGATCAATTTTTCATTGTTTCTTCCCAATGACAGCATTGCCTTCCTTGATAATATAGATCCAATGCAGTTTAATGATTAAGGTTTCAGATATAGGGGCTCATTGTTTGAATATATTTGAGGAGGTGTTTTGAGAATTAGAGATTTCTTTTCTTTCAATTAGTATCTCTAGCTTTCTGCTGATAGTATTGAACCAATTGGGTGTTGAGCCTAGTACTGCTTTTTTTCCCATTCTAATAATTTGATACCAGTCCAAGGGCTTGGTTTTGTTTCTGTTTAATATTTGGTTGTTGAACATAAGGTTGTGCTTTTTTAAGTCCTGGCAATGTTTTG
This sequence comes from Acaulospora colombiana, assembly GCA_910592055.1. NCBI lineage: Eukaryota > Fungi > Glomeromycota > Glomeromycetes > Diversisporales > Acaulosporaceae > Acaulospora > Acaulospora colombiana. Next base: position 2,593 of record CAJVPT010000982.1, read on the forward strand.
AGTAAAAAGCTTTGCTCATGATTCTTTCTATTGGTGTATTAACTTCTTTTATAATTGTCAGGCTATCAATATTTGGGGTAAATAAGAAGATGAAGTTGTGTCTTCTCAAAAGCCAGATTATATTATGTGTAAAGCTCTTTCCTGAATTCATTAGAGGATGTTCTAGTTTGTTCAAGATAGATTGTGTTGACCAGAAGTTGTTTTAAATAGATTGTAGTCTGGCCCTTGCTATATTACCTGCTTTGTTCTATTTGTTGATTCTGTTGTACCAGTTGGTGGAATGTAGGAGTAGTTGTCTATTCCAGATGTGAATTATATTGTATTCATGTTTGTTGAAGAGTATGTTTTTTGGGACTGTTCTGACTAGACCTAGCTTATGTTTGAAAGTAGATATGATGCTACTTATGAGCAAGTTACTGTTGTTATGGGTCACGTGGATGACGTGATTTACACGTAATGGTCTAAAATCCAAAAACCTGAAAGTCTGGCATGAAAGATTGTGTTGCAAGGTAAGAAACTATAAATAAGGCTTGGGTACTGATAAGGGAACTATGTGTATCTGAAAAAGTATGGAAAGTTTAGCAAAGCTTAGAGTTAGTATAGTCGATTATAAAGTAGATGGCCCATTATTAGTTAGAAAAGTATAAATAGCTTACTAATGTATACTGAAAAGGCAGAGCTACATTTGTTAGGAAAACAGCCCTTCTTGAGAATAGAGATAAGAAATAGTGAGATATCAAAGAAACAGAACGCAATAAAGAGATACTTACCTTTGACTAAGTCAATCACCGCACCTCTGCCTTTCCTAAGTGTTCTTTATAAGAAGTGTTCTCTTCTTTGTGAGTATTTGTGAGATGATTGGGTTACACGAGGTGCTACAGTTTAGTGACAGACTTGCCGATTTAGTCCACGACACTGTACATATCTTTTTAGAGAGCATCATGTCATTACAAAGGTATTTTGTACTGGGAATTAGTATATGATTGATTATATATTGCATCTATTTATCAGTTAGATTTTTTATTCCAAGCAGGGATTTGATTTTCCTAAATTTCTGTTGAATTAGGTTTTTTGGTAATCTTTTCTATTAGAGCTATTATGCTATACTCCTAGGATCCTAACAGGTGTTCCTGAATGGCAGCCGTGTATTGTATAGTCTTTCATTATTATGCCTTGTTCAAAGTCACTGTCACATCCATTTATGATGTGAAGGTAAGACTTTTGGGAGTTAATTCTTATATTATTTAGTGATAGAATTCCTCAGTTTTTCCTATAATTTGTTGTATTTCTTCCCTATTGTTGGTTATTCAGGTGATATCATTCATATATGTGCTGATAGTGGTGTATACCTTTTTTTATAACCATTCTTTTTTGATTTCTCTGTACTTTTTGTGGTAATGGTGTAGCCAGAGAAGTTTTCGACAATGTAGGAGATTAGGGGATCATAAAAGATACGCTATAATAGGGGAGAAATTGTGTCACCTTAGTCAATACCATTTTTGACCTCATATTCTTCTGTGGGTTCATGGCATATTAAAACTATATTCTGTCTTTGGTTGAGTATATTTAGAAGTATGTTTATTATTTGTGTTGTGATCTTGATTTATTTAAGAGCCTTGGTAAGCATCTCCAGGTTCACAAAATCAAAGGCTTTTAATATACTGTATTTTGGCTGAGAATCTATACTTGTTTTTTAGTTTCTTTAGTGTGTTCAATAATGTTGTTAATGATGTATATAGGTTCTTGTATACTGTTTTCTGGAAGTGCTGCCCAGTTAAGTTCTGATAAAATTATGTTTTCTTTTAAACACTGGGTTATTTTGTCAGTGATGATTTTTGTGAAAATTTTTCTTTTAGCATCTAAGAGAGTAAAGGTCTTGTGATATCCAGGTTATGTTGTCAATCTTTGGGTTTGGGTATAGGGTAGATATTACCTTTATTCCATTCTATAGGGGTTGAACCTTTATTGATAATGTGATTGAATAGATTTCTTATTTCCTCCAAGGCCTTTTCACCCAGTTTTTTAAAGGCTAGATATGGGATTTGATTTTTTCCTGGTGCTGACTTGCTACTTCTGTCTTTAATTGCTTTTTTTAGTTCTTCTTTTGATATTTATGTGGTGGTTAAGTAGTATCATCTAAGATCAATAGAGTCTTTAAGTATGTATTCCTATTCCCATATTGGATATTCTGCTAGTTGTTTTCTATCTTTGATAGATGTCCATTGTTGGAAGTGTTTCCTGACCCTGGTTTTAATTTCTTCTGGTTCTGTTATTATATTGGTTTACAATTAATTTGTCTAGAATGATGGTTCTATAAGATCTGTCCATAATACTGTTTATTATTGCTCTTTTGTTGTTTACCAAGAAAACTTGTCTAGTTGCTGTTCTCTATTTGATTACTTGGTTTTGTTTTTTGTGAGTTATAGCCCAGACAATGACTTTGTGTGCTCATATGGTTTTCTGTACATAGGTAATCCATTATTGGATAAAGTCATTGGGGTGATCTTTTTGTATACTAAGTAGCTATTGTTGGATCTCTGCATCTATCTCCTTAGGAAACTTTAGTATTTTAGATATAGGCTTGTTATCTTTTTGTATTGTTTTTAATTTGTTTCAAAAGGTCTGCATTGTAATTAAGGGATCTTTTATTTGCCACACTTCCTCTTGTATTATTTTCCTTTGATATGATTTTCTTTTAGGAATATGTAGTTTGGCAGTCTTGAAAATAGGATTGCATATAGTGTTCCACTGCTTATCAATTGTTATTGATTTGTTGCTTTGTTTACTGAGGGCTTTATCTACTTTTTTACTAAATTTTTCTCTTTGTTTGCTATTTGCCAGTTGCCAGTTGTATCTGTGGTTGGGCTTGTGGTGGATATTGTCTTTGGGGAAGTTGAGTCACCATATTTCTATTTTAGTTGTTGTGGGTTTATGGTCACTAAGGATTAAGAAGTCTCAAGCTTCTTCAATGTATGCTTTCTTGCTATTCCAGAAAGAAAGAGTATTTATTTAAATTTGATCAATTCTACTGCTACAATTATTGTGGTTCCATGTGTACTCTCTCTTTATTGAGTTGTGGTATCTATATGTGTCTTTTAGTCCATAGTTAATGAATACTTTTATTTGAGGACTAGAGGATTTATTTGATGTGCTGCAGGTTCAAGGAACAGCCTTATCCCATGCTGAGTTTGGGATACTGTTGAGATCTCCTAGTACTAAAAGATGCCAGTTTTTTTATATAGCTTCTCTAATTTATTGTTTTAATTTGTTAAAAGTTTCTAGTCATTTTTTGTCTCCATGGTTTGCATGAAAGTATACTCCTATAATTCTGAGTTTTTGTTTCTTTAGGAAGATCAGATTGGCAAGAATAAGTCTTCCTTGCCATGTATTGTCATTATACATGTGAATGGTTATTTCTTTGCTAATCATTAGATTTAGGCCTTGTTCAATTGGTTGTTTATTGTTGTGTAACTATAAGATGTGATATAGTGGATGTTTTCAGTGTTTAGATTGATGGCAGTTTTATTGGTTTCTGTTGTGACTATTATGTCCCACTTTATTGTGATGCACCATTTGAACCATGTATTCCTTTTGGACTTGTCGACTAGACCCTGTATATTGTAGATGGTTGTTGTCCATATGTTGTTTGTTATGATATGTAGTGGAGTATTGGTATAAGGTAAAGGTCTCGTATTGAGCTGATTTGTGTTTTTTGATTCATTATTGTTATTTTTTATTTTTTCCATACTTCATGTCAGAGAGGAAGTAGTATTATAATTATTTATGTTTTTAGGATCCTCTGTTATTAACAATTAGGTGAAGCATTGGGAGATGTATTTATGTTTAGAGTATTGATAAGGATATTGAACATTTTGTTCATGTTTTGGTCCAAATGGTGCATTGTTGAGTGGATTTGTTGTTGTTGTAGTTGGATATTTTACAGGTTTTCAAGGGTTTCTTCTATATTCTCTATGGAACTGTTTTCATCCTAGTAGGAAATCTGGTTTTCCTTCATTTGCTCCATGTATTCTTTATTATAGCTTTCTAAGTTTACAATTTACTTATTTAAGTTAACAATTTCTTCTTTAATTTCTCTGATTTCTTGTCTGATTGTTTCAAGAATATTTAAGATTTTTTCTATAGCATTTGTTTTTGTATAAATGTTAATTTGATTCTCCTCTTCTCTTTGTTTTTGTCCTTGTCTTTCAGTTACTGTATATGAGTCTGGTTCCGTTCTCCTGTTTGGCTGTTTGTTTTTTATAAGATTTCTAATTGTTTTGGTCCTGTGCTAGTTTGTATTTGCTATATAGTTTACTGAAGTGTTTAGCCTGTTCTGAGTGATATTGATTCCATTGTGTATATCTCTCTTTGAAGGGGCAGTTTGCCATCAGATGTTCAGCACTGCTGCAAATTTTGCACAGTTTGTTATCAATTGATTTCTATTCAACTATGGTTTCTTCCAAGTAAAAACTTTCCTCTATTGTTGTGTTTCTTGTTTCTTCACTATCGAAGCTGATCACAGCGAATCTTTTCCTTCTATAGGAAAGGTGTCTGGGAATGTAGCATGTCTTGGTTTTGATTGTTCACAAATATGTCTTAAGTCGAAAGCTGTAGTATTAGAAGAAGATTGGTGAGTTTAGCTGCTATTGCTCCTCTTTCTTTCATTTGTTTGATGTTCCATGATGCATTGAAGATCCTGACTGAATCTGATCTTTGTGATATACTCTATTTGTTAATGATTGATTGTTTGCTATTTTGATTTTCAATGATAATCATAGTAGTTTGCCACATCTGTTGTGTTATCATTGTAATGTTAATGATCTCTTCATATTTGGCAAAGGTCTGTTGCACTTCAATAAACTTGATGTCCAAGGGGATATCCCACACAATGATACTATTTTTCTTTTTTTGAAAAGGAGTTGTGTTTTCCATGTGTTTTATATGCATATTGTTGTATCTGGCAAAATAAGGTTGCATGCTATGTTTGCCACTTGTTTATCTCCAAAAATGGTGATAATATACTCGTTTTCTTCTTTCCCTTCACTAAAGACTGATATTAGTTTCACTAAGGAGTCTAAGTTTCTTGTCAGGAATGAAATCTTTTGACTAATGGTTCTTCCAGGGATTTCGTTTGCTTTGATTCCTGTTTTGGCTCTTTTTTTTGCTAAATTTGACTTTCCTATCGAGTGGGATTTAAGGCAAGGTCTATCATACTGGTTGGTTTTGGTTCTGTATCTAGAAGTAGTTTGCCATTCTTCTTCCTATGCAATGGTGTTTCGGGATGGGTTTTCTTCTGATTCGTCTTCAATTTCCATCTCTGTAACTATCTCTTCAGAGTATTCTTGATAGTTGGGAGCTATATTTTGGTCGCAAGGATTGTTTCCTGTACTGCTTTGATATGATGGGGTTGCATTAATAGGTGTGTTGATTAAAAGTTCTCTTTCCATTTGCTTACTCCAGAAAGTGTTGTCAGCTGCAGTTTTTGCTTGCTTGGTGTTGTTGGAGTCTTGGAAAATATTTTGTTGTACTTTATTGCAGGTTGTAGGCTGTTTTATAGATTCATTTTCCTTCCTTATGGCTGCTTTTCCTTTGTTTTTTGTGTTTTCCTTCATATTATTCATGTTTGATTCTATGTGTGTATTTTTCATATTACTCTTTGACAAAAGGTTTTCATTGTACTTGAGTTGTCCTGAAATATATTGTTTTCTGGATTCTCTATGAGAACTTATCTCTTCCATTCACTTTCTTTTTTTTTTCCCAAAATTACCAAAAAAGAAAATTTTTAAGAAAAAAAGAATCTACAAGAAAGAGTTTTTTTGTTAAAATATAATATATAACATATACATATTAATAAAAAAATATATAATAATTTTATGGCAATATATAAAAAAGTATTTAAAAGCAAGATTTTTATTTGTAATACTATATCTAATAGTTATATTTACAATAAAAAACTTCTTGGGTTAAAATATATAGAATATTAAACTAAAAATCATATTATTTTCTTATTTTGTTAGTTTAACAATAAAAAAAATTCAGGAAAGACAATATTTATTTAGTTTAAGCAATATCAAACAAATTGAAAATCTAAAAATATACTGGAATATTCAATATATAGTATGTTGTACTTAATAAAAAAGGTAATTTTGTCACATTTACACTAGCCCTAATTAATAAGTTTTAAATAACTCATTAAAGTTAAAGATGAAAAGAAATATTTCAAATTAAGGAAGGCATCTTATCTATCAAGTCAATTTTAAAAGAGAATGCTATATATAAAAAAGCTATTCTTTTACTCAAAAAATATATTATAATATTTTTGAATTAACTTATTAATATTAAAATAATAAAACTCTTTTTGTTAATTTTCTAACTATACTCAAAAACAGTATTCAGCAAAAACAATATAATTCTGTTTTAACAAAAACTGTCTTATTATCTCTCAAATACTTTACAAAATACTATAAAATATACTTTTAATTTCCTTTTATCTCTCCCTTTTATTTGTTTCTGTTTGTCTCAAGTATTTCTAACTGCAAAGTATAAGAGCAAAACCTCCCTTTTACTCAAACTTCTAATGGCAAAAAAAGATTTTTTTGGAAAGAAAATATATGAATAAAAACTTCCCTAAAGTCTTCCCCATTGAGGCAAAAGATTTTATAAGGCTCCAGTTCTTGGGTCTTGTTTTTTAGAAAATCTAAAGGGACTCAGATAATACCTTGAAGTTATATAGGAATTTTCAGATAATAATTTAAAAAATATTGCCTATCCCAATTCACTTCTGAATTTTATATTATATTGAAATCTTTGAGATTTTATTGATTAAAAACCTTGGTTAGATAATATTATATGTAAAATAAAGAAAAAATAAACAATTTAAAGTGATACAAATATATTTTTTCAAATCCATAAGAACTTAAGGTCTATTATAAATTATTTATGAAGGTATAGATAAATATAGTTTACTCTTCTTATAATAGAACATACTACTATAATTTTATTTACTATATCAAGTATCAAGAAAAAGTAAAAGATTTAGTTTATTACTATCTTTTATTAACTCAGCTCTTAGAATATGAAGGTCTAGTTTATATTTCTCTATTTTACTATACTGATTTACTGATTTAATAAAATATAATATGATGCAATGAATCAATTCACATAGTTATATTCAATTCTTTTTTTAATCTTTTCTCTCACAAGATTTAATCTCTTACCTCTGATAAATAATAATATCAAATAAAGTAGTAATCTGTATTATAGTTGGGGTTTTTTTCCTTACTTATATATAAATACAACTAGATAGATGAACAAAAATCTTCTTTCCTATCTAGTGCTAGTAATTAACTCCTGAATATAGTTGAAAATTAGCTAGAAAGTAATTTCATCAAAAGAAATCTTTCAAGTTTTTTTTACTGTTAAGATAATTTTATGTGAAGGTAAATGAAGTACTATATTTTCAAGCAGAAGACCTTGTCATAATTAAAAACTAAGAGATTTGACTCTATTTCAAAAAATATAAAGAAGGAGTAGATCTTATTACACTTTTTTTACTTGGTTTTTGATAAGACATTTGTGAACTGAGTAATAGCTTTCTTCTATATAAGCTGCAAAATAATAACAAGCAATGGTATTTCACTTCCTTCAAGCGAATCCATAAGACATAACTTTGATACTTTACTTCAAGTCTAGTAACATTACATACACAATATTCTATCAAGACTCTAGTTTCATTGAATACATAGCCTTTTTTTTAATATCTTCTTTTTTTGAGAAGTTTTTTAAGTTGTTTTAGCTACTATAGTATAAATATATAGAATCCATTTCCAGAACATTTTTCTTTCTTCTCTCCTTTCATTTTTTCTAGAAAATTAAATATCAATAACACTTTATATATACTAGCCTCTTAGAATTGCATTAATTGTTAGATAGCAGAGATTTTAATTATTATATTTTATTATAATACAATAGTTATATTTGTAGTTTGTCTAGAATATAGTTTCTTTAAAACAAATATACCTTTTTATTTTACTTCAATAAAATTGATCTTGTCTATTTTAAAAAAAAAAAATATTGAAATAGAAATATTTAAATACTAGACAACAATTCAATACTCTTTGATAATAGGAAAAGTCAAATTTTTAAATTATATAAAAAAGTTTTAAATCAAGTAATGAAAAAGTATAATCTATTTAAGAATTTTTTAAAAAATTTAAAATGAACTAGCTACAAGATTCAAATAGAAAAGTTATTATTTCAATTAGATAGAAGAAAAATTTATTGAGGAGTTTAAATAAATTTCTTTTTAAATATTATAAGAAAGATCAAAAGTTTAAAAAATGATATTATTTTTTTATCTTATCAATTGAGATACAACTATACTATCAATTCTATAAAATATTAATTAGATCTTATAAAGCAAACAACTAGATTAATATTATTAATAATTCAACTATTACACAATTGAACAAGATCAAAAGTATAAAAATAAGAAAAATACTTATACCTTTAGGCAGCTCAATAGATTGGCTACCTTTTAATACTAATCAAAACAAATAATATACAGTATCTCAAATATAAATATAATAGAAGAAAAAGTCTAATAGAAGATTGAAAAATAACTATCATAAAATAAATAATACAATAAAAGAGTATATTAATAAATTACAGGATGTTTTTAAACAAAATAAAAAAAGTGGCTCTAAGAACTTTACCTTTTATAAAAAAATAAAACCTAAAATATATTTAATAATGACTTGTCCAAGATATAGAATTCAGAAAAAAACAATAGAACACTTATTTAAGTATCCAGTTACTAGTTCTAAAAGATCAAAAATTTGGAAGAAAACAAGTAAAAAATTTATGAAATATATAGTTAAAGAAGAAGAAAAAATTATAAAGAATAATCAGAAGATTATTTTAAGAAAAATAAATAATTAAATAAAAGAATTGTAACAACAAAATTAAGATCTTTATGACTTAATCTATAGATATTTATATAAAGACAAAATTAAACTGATTCAAGAATATCTCAAGAATCAGCATAAAATAAGAACAATGACTATGAAAAAAGCCTTAAAGAAACTTTGTCAATATACACAAAAAAGTTTTAGAGAAAAGATTTGAAACAATCACTGTACTATTGTAATTGAATAAAAAAAAACTTTAGATATAATAAAAAAAATACAATAAGTAAAATATCAAGAAACAAGAGTATTAACATTATAATAGACTTTGAAAGAGAATATAGTTTATTCAATAAAAATAATACAGAAGATTTGTATTATAAGAACACTATTTAATCAAAAGAAATTATTAGAAAATAGATAATGTAAGAAAAAAAATGTTTTGATTTATAACCCATTAACAAAACTATGGATAATTTAAGAAATGATATATAAACATTGAACTTTATAGTTAAAAGATAATTCAAATGATAAAGAATATAAAATAACATCTTCTAAATTGCATCTAAAGAAAGAAATTTTAATGATACATAAGTTAATATATGAAAGTTATTTAATTTATAATTATTTTATTAATTCACAATAAAGATAAGTTATATAACCTAAATCTCTTTCCACTGATTCTCTGACTACACACAAAAAAAATGTTTGCAAGAAGTTTTATACTTTCTTGCTAATAAAGTCTTTATACTTTTATTAAAACAATTTGAAACTTGTCTTTATTTATTTCTCCTATCCTCCCTTACTTGTTTATAAACTTTTTTGAATAAAAACTTGAGTCTCTAGTGGCCTGAAAAAACTCAAGTATGCACTTTCTCTACTAAAGGCAAGAATGTTCTAGGAAGTAAAAAGACTGACAAGTGGAGTGTCATCTTATAGAGCTAGAAGCAACAAGAAATAGAGGTTCTGTTGATAGACGAAGGCTTATTTTTCACCTTCTCACATACTGTCTTATACCCTCTTAAAATACTTACTGGTTTTCACGGTTTTCTTGAGGAATTTTGTCTACCTCAGTTTGATCCTGAATTTTTAATAGCACAATATCACCTGGCATCTAATTGGTTGACATGAAACATATTAATAATTGAATATAAATAAGCTTCTATTGGTTACCTCACATGTTCTAATGATGTCATTGATAATTGAAAGAGAAATCAAGAATACGAACTCCTCCACTTCTCCAAATGAAGTTTAACTGAAGCAAAGAAATCAAGTGGTCATTAATATAGGCACTAAATTCCTTAGATAATAAAAAGGTGATTATTTGTTTAAGTCGAGACCTTTTTAACTTCTTATTATCCTGGTCAAATAAAGTATGTGAAGACGATTATTTCCTTATTTCAGTTAGGTTATAAGACTGAAAAGCAGAGGAATGTAAAATATTGCTCTTCTCTAAAATTGAGAATGCATTTTTCAGACATTGTGTAATTATATCACAATCAAGATGAATACCAGTAAAATTCCTTTAACTAGGTATGGCTGCTGGAAAATATCAAGAGTTACTCAACAAGACTAAAAAGCCACATAAGAACCTAAGGTCCACCATTAGTCATCTTCTTTTATGTGGGTGAATACAAAATCAAGATCAAAAGAAATGAAGCATTGAGCAAGACACTGGATCCTAGTAGGCAATAAGTACCTTAGATGGTCATAGAAAAATAATCAAGATTACAGATTGATAAGTTCTTCAGATGGTCAGGAAGAAAAAGGATATTCCAGAAGGGTTAACTTCTAATGAGAAGAGGTTTTCAGCAAAGGTCCTTTGAAGAATATAGAGTACTTTTATTTTTTATTTTTATTTTTATGTAGTACAGTTATGCATTTTTAGATATTCCTCTTCCTTTTATTTTTCCTTTTTCTTTTTGTAGTTTCTTGAATTCAGTTTCTTGAAGGATAATAAGTAGTAACAACCTGCTGGCAATGATTGGTAAGTTAGGAGAGTCTTTACTCAAAACTTAGTTTGAAGTAAAATATTGTTCCCAAGGTTTGAGGCTGAAGCTCTTTTGAAAATTGAAAGCCATTAATGAGTGTATCAATATAAGCCTTTTAGTTTAGCCATGATACAATTGTTCTATATATCTTAATTAGTTTTCTTGATAATTAATAAACATACAGTACTGGCCTGATAATGGGGTTTAAAAAAAAAACAAGTCATGATAGCTTAACAATAGATTAAAATAAATAAATAATAATAATAATTTCAATAGTTATTTGAAAGAAATTTATATATATATATTTTTAATACTAGTTCAGCTTTATTTTATTTGTATATTTGTAACATTATTATATAGAATGACTACTCTAGAATATACTACCTATTTTCTACCAAACAAAACTTAATAGAGATATCTTCTTTCTAGGATACTTACCTTGTAACTTGTTGCTACCTCTTGTGAGAGAACTAATTTGCCAAGACTGGATTAGTGTTGAAATAAATTTCAAAAATAAAGAAGTTATTTATAATATTTATAAACTATTAATTTATAAAATTATTTCATGATTTTTATTAGTGATATATCTAAAGATGGGTTCCTAAAAGGGGAGGCAGGGACATAAGTCAAATGTCCCTCACTAGGAAACATTAAAATTTTTAAATTAATAATTATAAAAAAACTACATACAATTGTCCTCTATTATTTAAATCATCATTTTATAATATTTCCTGACTTTTGTCTCTATTAAAGGAAAGAGTCATGAATTTTGTCCCTCAAAAAAAGGACATAAGTGATCTGCGAAATTTTATATGCTAAATACTTTAGAGACCCATCATTAGATATACCTAAATATTTATATAAAACAACTGCCTTGGTTTAACTGCTTACATTACTTTTTATATACAGATAGACAATATATATATTAACAAGTATTCATATAACTCTTTCTACTGATCTTCTAATTACATGCAAAAAAGATATTTGTAAGAAGTTTTTACAATTCCTTGCTAATAAAGTCTTAATACTTTTCTTAAAACAACTTGAAATATGACTTTAAGAGTCACTTTTACTTTTTCTCTATGGTTTACAAATCTCTTCATCCAAAAACTTGACTTCTAGTAATGAAGAAAAGTCAAATAACACCTTTAATACAGACAGCAAAAAAGTTTTCAAGGGAAGAAGAACTAACTGTGAAATACCCGAAGGTCTTTCTAACCTTTAAAACGAGAGGCTTATAGAGATTTTCTGCAATAAAAAGGCTTATTTTCTCCCTTTTTAACTGTTTTGGCCCTCTTAAAGCTCCTATTTTCACAGTTTTCTGAGAAATTTTGCCTACCTCAGTTTGATTCTAAATTTTGGGTAGCATAAATTCTCATCAAAGATGATTGGCTGGCATGAAACACATTAATTTTTAGAATACAAACAAGCTTCTATTGGTTATACTCATGTGTCTCAATATATCATTAGTAATATAGAAAAGAAAGATCTAGAAAAAGTGTCCCCTACAATTATATATGTTCAACCTCCAGGAAATAATTATGATACTAAAAGGTAAGTGATGGATAGAAAAACAAGATCCAACTCTTATCTCTTACTAAGTTCCTCATATAGTGAAAAGGCTTTCTTGGACAAAAGCTAAGGTCTCCAAGCTTCTATTTCAGTCAGACAAGTTCTTGAAAAGATTTCTTTATCTTGGTTAGGCAAACTCTTCCATAATAGGATACTGGTTCTAATAGTATTTAGTGAATTTATACATCAGCAGAAGAATAAGTTTTTCAAATATTCTTTTTAAAGTTACTTTCAGGAATGGTTAAGTTTCTCAAATGTCATAAAGCTTAAAGAATATCTCAATTTGGCAAACTCCTTTCGAGAGAAAATTGTGAAATGAAGCAAGAATTTTTTGAAGGGCTTTAAATTATATATTTTTTTTCTTTTTTTTCAATACTAACTTTAGCAATTCATTATTTTTTGAAATAATCAACAGTGATAAACTGTTAGTAATAATCCTAATTAACTTAGAGGCTAATATCAAATTATTAGGAGAGCATAATATTGTCCATAAAATTTGACTTAGAGTACCTAGTTTAAACTTAATTTTGTTTAGTTCAAACTAGCTTAGTCGACTCCTTATATTTTTTAATTAGTGTAGTTCTTCAACTAATAATATACAATGATGAGTTAGTCGCTTTGTGGAAGTTTGTAAAATTTGTGATATCTTTCAATATCTCAATAAAGACACACCATTGCAGCATAATTGTGAGTTAAAAAAAAAAAAAAAAAACTAACAAGTACTCATATATCTGTTTATTTTTTATTTTTTATTTTTTTTAATCTGCAATCATGCTGCAATGGCATGTCTTTATTGAGATATTGAGAAATATCTAAATATTTTACAGACTTTTACAAAGCGACTAACTCGTCATTGTACATTATTAGTTAAAGGACTACACTATTTAAAAAATATGAGGAGTCCACTAAGCTAGTTCAAACTAAACAAAACTAAGTCTAAATTAGATACTCTAAGTTAGATTTAGGGGACAATATTTCACTCTCCTAGTAGCTTGGCAATAGTGTCTTTAAGTCTACCAGGGGTATTGCCAACAGTTTGTTATTGTAGATTATCCCGAAAAATGATGAATTGCTAAAGTTGGCACTGGGAAAAGGGAAAGGGGAATGCAAATCAAAGCTCTCCAAAAGGTTCTTGCTTCATTTCACAGTTTTCTCTTGAAAGGGGTTTGCCTGATTGGAATATTTTCTAAGCTTCATGATATTTGAGAAACTTATCCATTCCTGAAAATAACTTCAAGAAGAACGTTTGAGGAACTTATCCTTCTTCCAATGTATGGATTCACTTATTGCTGTTGAGGCCAGTGCCATATTACGAAAGAGTTTGCCTGACCGGGATAAAGAAATCTTTTCAAGAATTTTGCCTGACCAGGATAGAAGCTTGGAGACCTCAGCTTTTGTCCAAGAAAGCCTTTTCATTACCTGAGGAACTTAATAAGAGATAGAAGTTGAATCTTGTTTTTATACTCATCGCTCGCCTTTCAGTATCATAATTGTTTCCTGAAGGTTGAACATACATGATTGGAGGGGACACTTTTTCTAGAACTTTCTTTCCTACATTACCAATGATGTATCAAGACACGTGAGTATGACCAATAGGAGCTTGTTTATATTCCAAAAACTGACATGTTTTGTATTAGCCAATCACCTTTGGTGAGGATTTGTGCTACCAAAAATTTAGGGTCAAACTGAGGTAGGCAAAATTCCTCAGAAAACCACGAAAGCGATAGCTCTAAAAGGTCCACAAGTGACTGGAAATCAATATAACAACTTATTGCCATATTGCCAAATAGAAAAATAATATATAATAGTATTTATCTGATTATATGGTTAAAAAGATACTCATATAATAATAACATATGTTAAATTTTTTGTGTATCATGTGACAACATGTCAACAAAAGAACAAACAATAATCAGGATCCTAAAAAGAAAAAAAAAGAAGCCATTGAAAGTATTGAAAAAGATAGCTTCTTATTAAGATTCTCAGTAAGTACTTTGAAAAACAAGAATAATATAGTATGAGCTGAGACCAACGGTAACTAATCAATCCCACATTTTTATTGAATTAATATATATTTTCTTGATATCAAATAATATTATTGTCAATCTATTGAAAATAAATCCATTGGTGCTAGTAAAAGAATATATGTTGCAACAATATATACTTACTCTTGAAAAAAGGAACAAGGTAAAAAAGAAGATTTGAAAGTATTTATATTAGAAGAAAAGGTGTATAACATGTTGATAAGCAAGCCAGTAATATAGACATCAAGCTCTAACTAAGTTGAAGTTACTATAATGAAAAGCATCCCAATAGAAGTTTAACAAACTTCTACAGAACTCAAAGAAGTGCACTTTATTAAGGAAGTAATAATAGAAGATAGAGCAGTAGTAGAACAAATAGAAATAGAAATGTTAAAAGAAATAGTACAAGGAAGCTGTATTACAAACAACATGTCTTATAATACAAGAAACAAGGTTAAGAGACAATAGTAAATCTATTTTTTATAAAACAATAGGGATCAATCAAGGTGGGAGTACTCCAAGTCATGTTGTCAAAAGAAAATAGGAAAGAGAAAATTATATATCTTTAAAGAGCTTTAAAAATATCTAAGAAAATGAATCCCTTTAAAATAGAATTTATCAATGACAATCATTGGATTACATTTGACTTTGATGAAAAAGAAGATATAGCAAGATATCTGGAGACTGTTAACAAAAAAAAAGCTAAGAACTTTACATTTAGGAGAATAGACAAAAATATGAACACATGATAAGCTTTTTAAAAATATACTAAAAACAAAAAGTTTTTCAAGCCAAAAAGCTTTCCATTAGTCAACAATATAGTCTGATTCAAAAAAACTAGAATTTTTTTTTTTTTAGAAAATCTCTATAAGTCATACAATTGTTATTCAATTAAAATTTTTTTTTATAAAAAAAGAAAATCAATGATTGTATATTGTATTATAGTTGATATTTTCTCAATATTTAGCTAGTTTTGTGAAAAAGAGATATTGAATATTAGTTAAAAGAAAAAAATGTCAGTGTAAGATTCTACTACAATTATGGAATAATGATATATGAGATAAAAAAAAAGGTATACACTTGCAAAGTTTTCACTCTCAACTATCTATTAAAATTTAAAAAAGCTTAAAAAAATCAGTTCTAATAAGCATTCAGGTGGAAATGGTTGGTCAAAAAAATTGATGAAGCTTCTTTACAAATACTTAGATAGTATATATATAGGGATAATTCATTGTAAACAAGGGTATACGACCAATTCATTATATACTGAAAAGTCAGATAAAGATTTTAGCTTGGAAAGAGTTTTGTGTTAGAGAAAAATCAACTTTATTTTTTTTTCAACAGGTCATAAATGCTAGTTTTTATATGACAATTCTTTGGAAACATATTATAAAATTAAAAAGATACTTGATAATAAGTAGTGCTTCTAGTAAGATAATGACCTGAAGCATATAAGTTACTTGGTAAAAGTTTTTATTGATAAAAATATACCAGACATTATTGACTGGTTATCAAATATTCCCAATTTGAATCCTATAGAAAACCTATAGAATATTGTCAAGGGCAATATGGAGAAATGTATATCAAAAAATCAGAATAAGTTGAAATAGTATATAGATGAGAAATAAAAAAAAAATATCAAAATTTGTTCTAATAGAATTAGTTTAATCAATGAGAAGATGTTGCAAACTAATTATAGAAAATAAGAAGAAGTATATCTTATATTAAACTTTATTTTTTAAAAATACATTTATTAAACTATATATAAATAAAAGCTCATATAATTCTATATAACTATTATTGCATAATAATAAAAAAACAAATTTCAGTTTTTTTTAAACCAGACTGTAGGCCAAAATATATTACATTGGAGGATACAGATCACAAGCTTGACAAATATATAATTAGATAAACAATGGAAGAATTTGAAGAAATTATCAATATTCATGAATATAGAATATCTTTTTATAAAAAATAGTTCAGAGTTCATCTTTATGCTTACTGAGAATATATAAACTTGGATAAGAAATGGGTGATCAAGATAAAATCTAATCAAGTAAGGTCTGTAATAGCCTACAAAAAACAAGATAATCAAAAAATTACTCAAATTCTAAAAGAGAGAAAGAGATACTTTTTAAGACTTTATGGAGTTGATGGATTATCTACAAAATCTATAGAAGAAGCTTTAAACCATATAAAGACTAAGATTTTTTATATACCAAAAACCAAGATTATTTAATATTAGAAAACTATACAATAGTATACTTTGAGAATGAAAAAAATCTAAGAAAGGCACTCCAGCATCAAATAAAAATTAATAATCAAGGGCTAGAATAGAGTGCAAAGAATTATTATCATCACAGGGTGTTATTCAATCTGGCTAGATCAGGCAATGCATATATAATAATTAAAGAAGCAAAAGAACAAGATTGCAAAAGCTGAGATAGAGCAAGTGGAGATAGAGAAAGTAATGAAGATATAATGGTAATCAAAAAAGAAGTTATATCAGTAGTAAGACCCAGAAGAAACAATAGTCAACCAGAAAACAGGAGAAGTACAATAAGGTCTATATCATCAGTAATAGGGAGCCATTAGGAAGACAAAGATATCAGAAAGCAAATCAAGCCCTATACTAGGCTTTACAATATTCCTTGGAAACAGATGATAAAGCTTTGAATATCAGGTGATATCAAAGGCAAATAATAAGATAGGAAGCAAAAAGCCTAAGATCAACTCAAAACAAGAGTCAGAGGTAGTCCAGATGAGTAAAATATTAGAGAAGCTTAGCAAATAATTAGACAAACTAGAGAAAGGTCCACTCAAAAGGAGATCAACCAATCCTAAAAAGGGCACACCAGTTTAACCACAGAAAGAGAAGAAATGTCAGCCTATTATTTTTAAGTTAAAAATGCAAAACAAGGGCAAATAATGACAAATAGTTAGTAGATAACAGTAGAATAATCAAGATCTTGATACTTTTCTGCAAATAGAAAAAGATAAATTTCTAGAAAGAAATGGAGAAAACCAACAGGTAGAAAAAATAAAAGAGAAAAATAAGGATAATTAGAATAGGGATATATGATATCAGAGGTATTACTGATAGTACAAACCAGTATAGTCTTATAGAAGCAATGCAGGAACAAGGCATTGAAATAATAGAGCTATATGAAATAAAACTAATCAATACAAAGACAAAATAAACTTTTCAGAAGTAAACAACCTTCAAGCATTTTTATAGTATCAATAAAGACACTCTATATAGTGCAGTAGTTAGTCTTTTGATAAAAAAAAATCTAAAAAAAAAAGTAGCTTTGGTAGAAGAGGTAGAAGAATATATGATAGCAGTTAATATACTCATGAAATGAAACAAGATGTATATCATCCAGATCTATATTTTTTTAGACAAATAACAAAACATGAAGATGCAGAAAAGAGTACAAAGCTTCATTAAAGAAAAAAGCAAACAAGACTTTCACATAATAGTAATGGAAACTTTAATGCTGCATACAACCCTGCAGAAGACAGGATATTAGCATCTAGAGTTAAATTTAAATTATATTGGCATCTAGAAATATCGCTGTTCAACTTTTTAGATAAATGGTTCTTCTTTAATATATAGGCTATATGAGAAGAAAAAGATAAAACTTTAACAAGATGGGATATTATTAACAGTAGTCAGATTGATTATATATGGATATCTCAAAGCCTTATAAACTATCCAATACTCAGATTTGACAATCAAAGTATGGAGTAAACAACAGGAAGTAATCATACTATACTAGTGCTAACAATGCATGATATCAATCTCTTTACAAAAGATATTAAAAACAAGCCTTTTACAAAGAGTGAAAAAAGAATCAATATAAAGAAGTTAACACCTAAACAGTGGAAGGCATTTAGTAAAAGCTTGAATCACAAATTCAAAATGGCAATAGATTCATTGTTTAAAAAAGAGCCTAAAAAAAGTAAAGAAAAGCTCAAGCTAACAAGATCTGGAAGACATTCAAAGAACAAATATGTAAGACAGCCCATAACAAGCTTATAATCAAGAAGCTATCTGCTTTTTAGAAAAAATATCATAGGTATGGACCAGAATTCATCAAGTATCAGAAGACCCTTCAGTTATTTGCATTCTTTAAGAAGGTAGAAAGTATACATAATCCAATCAAATTGCGAACCCTTAGTATGATGATTAGGAAACATAATACTATCTTTAGTCTTAATTATCAGATTGAAAACTATTGCATCCAATATAGTATTTCTTAAATTCCATGGAAACTATTAAAAAAGAATATATAGAATGTAATAGAAGGCCTAAAACTTACTTGTTAGAATATAGAGACAAAAAAAACAAGGAATGTTATTTAAAAAGCTTTGGAATAGTGATGTGATGACTTATATAGCAATTAAAAAAAATGATAAACTCCTTGATTAATAAAAAGTGGGTCAAAATAATACTGGATAAGATCAAGTTTAAAGATGAAGAAAAAGAATATATAACTATCAAGAAGAGAGAAATTGAAAAAGAAATAAGGAGATATCATTATGAGGCATTCAAAAAAATGAAATGCCAATTTTGACAGCTTTACAGAAAATTGGAAAGAAGAATACAATCGTAAAGGCTATATTAAAGAATGGTAATACAAAGATCTACTAGAGCCAATCTCTCAAGAAAAACTATATGAAATGCTTCAAGGACTTCTCAATAATAAAGCCCCAGGAAGATTACAAATCAGCTATAAAATACTAAAAAGACTGGATCAAGAAGGAAAAGAATATCTTAGAAAGATGCTTAACTGCTTTCTAAGGTGTAAAGTTTTTCAATAGGATAGAAGCAAAGCTATATATACTCTATGGCAAAGTCAAAACCATAGAGATGTGAACTCCTCAATATCAGATTGATAGTCTTGCTAGAGATTATATGAAAATACTTTACCAAAATTCTTACAAACAGATTAAGAAATATCAGCAAGATTAACAATATCCTGAGAGGATCTAATTCTATAAGATTACTAGAAGAATGTACAATAAAACCAATTCAAATTCTCAATAATATTGTAAGAAAGCAAGAGAAAATAAAAAAGAGCAATGGACACCTTTTCAAGATACAGCAAAAGCATATAATACTATTAGCCTAAATATGTTAATCAAGTCAATAAATAGAATTAAGATATCAAAAGACTTTATTCAAATTATAATGAGTCTATATTGAAATTGCGAATTTAGGTGCATATTTGAGAAAGATCTAACTGAAGTAATTACAGCAAAAGATGTGATTTATCAAGGAGAAACCATCTCATCATTAATGTGAAGAATATTCTATAATTCTTTATTGTGCAAGATTCAGAATAATAAAACAAAAGACTACAAAATATCAGTGACTTGGAACCCAGAGTTAAAGGAAAACACTGGAAGAAAGCTAGAGTCAAAACATGCAGCTATCATATTTATGGATAATATAACATAAATAGTAAGATTCAAAGAGAATATGGAAAAGATTCTGAAAAAAGCAAGAATCTTTTATAGGACAAATAACTTGCAAATTAATAGTAGCAAATCAGTATTAATTACTATTAACAACTCTAACCAATATCCAGAAGAGATTTAAACAGGAGTTGACAAAGAAGTAGTTAAAGAATTAAATAGAATTGAATAGACAATATTCCTAGAAATTTGAAGAGATAACCAGAAATCTGCTATCAAGCTCAAAGAACGTATGCTTAAAGAAATCAACATAGTTACCAAGTCCCTAAAGAACAAAAAGTTAATTGATAAGCAAGTACTTTATATTCTGAATAGAGTTCTAATACCTAAAATTGAATTCAAATATAGCATAATATACTATCCTGGTAAATGTGTAATGATCTGACAATGGCATATAGAAAGCTATTCAAAAATAAGGATATACTATGTCAATCTATACCTAATAATGTAATACATCATTTTAGAATTTACAATTTAAAGAGAGTTTGGATATTGTAAAAAAAAAGTCAGATAATAGGATTGTGCAATAGATTAAATAACTTAGGGCCAGCTAAAATCACAACAATTATCAGGTTAAAACAATTACAGATTAAGTACTAGAAATCTCTCAACCTGCTTATATATAACTTACTAAACTATCTTCTGAGAAGGGCAACTTTATATTACAAGTACTGAAACTGGCCAAAGATATGGAGGTAACCTTCTATAGTTGGAAGTGAAATAATGTCTTTAATTAAAGTATTGGAAATAGTCTAATTAAAGATTATCTGACAATAAATGAATACAGTAAAGCCATTCTATCACTTAAATACAATAAGTTAATATATATGAATCAGCTTATCAACTATGAAACTAGAGAAGTATAGAATTGGCAAATACTCCAACTCTTACAAAAAACAAGTAAGGAATCTATTCTATAATAGTACTTGTCAATAACAAAGGAAATGTGAGGAAACAAGCTTGAACAGTTTATAAGATCTTGAAAAGAAGATTGATTAAAGTGGAGTTCAGAATATCTAGTACTCAATTTCAATCTTGATAAAAGGCAAAAACTTTGAGTAATTACTAAAAGCAATAATCAGCAGTGACAACTTGTTTGGAAAAAATTAATTCTAGATAACAATAAATAATGTATTAAAATAGATTATGTCAAATATGACAGTTTCAAAAAAAACTTAGAATCAAACCTGATACAATATCAGGACTACCTAGAAGGGATCAATATAAAACAAACATATATGATTCCTTATCTTAATACTAGAAGAGCTCAACTTTTAGAAATCCCTTGTTCTAAAGTAGCCCTAGAGGGAACAATAAGTAAAACAATTCATACAAACTTAGTAATTACATAATGTGATAGAAGACAACTGAAAGAAGTAAAGATAGAGAACTAGGAAAAGAAGCTCATTAAAGAAAATATTAAAGAAGGTACATATTGTTAAAGGTCAAAGAAGTCAAACAAAGTTCAGAATTTTCATCATAGTCATGTGACTAATGATAATGATGTGACCGAAGCTTACGTGAAACAATTAATTGTTGACTATTACTATATCCCTTGCAAGCTAGAAGAATATGTGAACAATCCATTCACGTCAAAAAGGTAAAAAACTATGAGCTGAGGTAATAGAAAATTAGCTGACCAAGAAGTAATTTATGCATGACATAATACTAGAATAGTCATAGTAATTATGTAATAG
>CAJVPT010000983.1:0-24260 GCA_910592055.1 Acaulospora colombiana
TAGAAGAAGTCCTAGTAAATGGAGTGAAGTATGGTATGAAGTGGTTGGGTTTTGATCTCTGTCAGAGCTCAAAAGAGGAATCTGCAGTAGCGACCTGTGGGCAATGATGTTAGAAGTTGGAAGGGTTTTCACCTGAACCTCTAACGGAGTGATAAATCACTTCCGAAGTTGCACTTAGTGAGGTAATATAATAAAAACGAGTGAGTTAGTTAGAGATTTAGCTTTAGTGTTTCATTTAATATATACAGTTTACAAATGTTTAATAAAGCATACTTAACTAAACTGACAGAGGGTAAAAAAAAAAAAAATAAAAATAAAAAAATAAGATATTCAATTGCCTACAAATATATGGTAAACTGTTTAAATTATATTAAACAAATATTAAATAATGTAAAATAAACATATTGTTTTTAGCTATATAGTACATACAACCATGTTATATGTTAAATTTCATTGAGTTTCTATATTTAAAATAGATTTTAAAGTTTTTATTTACTAATTTTTGCAAGCATTATTTAATTTTTTTAGCTTGTGAAATAATAATTATATTTTTATAACCAGTTTTCATGACTATATATAAATAAATTAGTAAATATAAAAAATAATATATTATATATATTGTATAAGCTTATTTGTTTTAGATTTTCTTCTAATATATTTAAAGCTTCTTGTACACTTAAATTAATAATATGCACGAAACATTGTAAATGGTTTTCTGTTGTACTAAAAAATATTGCTTAAGTTTTACTTCACTCTTTTATAAATTTAGCAAATGCAATATTATTTATAGCATTATTAATTGTAATTCTCAATATTTTTAAAATTATATAAACTATTTTAGTCTTATATTATATTTATTTTAAATATATAAATAAATTTACCTTTGTTAGAATCATAAATTTCTATAAATATGATAAAAGTGTTTCTTTAATATTTTCACTTGAATGAGTATCTCACAGCTGCACAAAATCTATTATTATACTTTTTATTCTTCAATATTTATCAATAAAATAGGCAATTATATCTAAAAATATTTTTCTTGAAACTGATATCCAAATATCAAGTATAAATGAAATATAATTTTCTATTCTTGTAATATTTTTTAAAAATTTTCTTGATTATTTATGTAATAGTCCATTATACAGGTCTTAATAGAAGTAGCTGATAGTATTTTTGTATCTAGTACTAATATTTATATGAAAACAAGAAAAGCTAGTTCTTGAACAACTATAAAAGATTGTTAATTGATAACAATCCATTGAACAAATTTTTTTTTTCATTTTTGTTAAGTTATATGTTCACTATATATAAATATAAAAAATCAATGGTATTTTTTTTTTAAAATTTAAAAATTATTTGAAATTTAAAAATTATTTGAAATTATCTTTATTTTAAAAAAATTAGCAATTTCAGTATTACTAGTTATTAAATTTAATTTTGACAGATGAGTTTTTTTAAGATATTTCATAAGATTATAAATACTGTCTCTATTACAAGTATATATTATCTCATAATATTTACAGGTAGTCTTTTTATTCTCTTTAAAACTTGCACTCCTTATAAAGTATTCCTATATTTTACTTTTAGAAATTGTTGAGATAACTAAGGTCAATTCCGATAGATTGTTTGTATTAGTATTTTCAATGTCAATATTGTCATAACTAGTTAAACTGTTACTTTTATTATATACAAATTGTATAAAAGTAATTAAGCAATAAAACTATAATATCACAAAGAAATGTTTAAAAAATCATCAAGAAGAGCAAGTATTGAATTTTTTTTAACTTGTCTTTTATATTATTATTTAAAAAAAAAAATCTATTTTAATTTTCTATATAGTTCAATTTAAATAAAATTAAATAATTATATAACAATTTATATGGACTAGTGCATATCTAATTTAAATCATATCAGGTTTGATCTAAATCTGATTTGAATTTAATAATTTTGTAAATTTAAAATTCAATTTGATCTAAATCTAATCAAATTAAAAATTTTGAAATTTGATTCAATCCAATTCATATCCAATTCACAAATCAATCTTATTTATATTAAAATTGTAATCACTATCTACAGATTATTACTATAGATTATTCTAAGTTCTATCTATAGTTAAAATCAAATTATTTATTTCTATGATAAATCCAATCCTTAATAATTATTGTATACTTCTTTTCTTTTATTTATTTGTATCTTTCAAGTTCAGATCTTTCAATGGTAACAGTAATGCTTCTTGATTCTATTTGATTTGTATGTTTGGTCTATGCTTATGTCTTGTATTTATTTTATATTTTTTATAATATTTTTCTTTTTTTTCTATTCTATAACTTTGATATAACAACTATTTCAGATCTCTTTTTTGAATTCTATTTGTATTTTTTGATAGAGCTTATCAATTATACTTTGTGTGATTACAGATAAGATCTTGAACTGCTTTTAAAATACTTCTTCAAGAAGGTGGTTTTATTTTTTTTCTATATATTTACAGATAATATTAAAAAGATCTCTGTTGGATTTTTAAATCTTTTTCAATCATTTATTTACTCAGTCACTTATTATAGGTTAAACTTCTTCATTATTTTTAACTTTTTTACTGATGTATTTATAGATCTTTTCATTTGCTTTCTACTATATATTTTTCCTGGTTTTCTTAATAACTGGGTATTCTAAAGATATTTTAATATCTCTTCTTGAAGTTTATATATTGAACAAGTAGCTATAATATAAATATCTAATTTTTTTTATTTAAGTATCTGTAGAACTGAAAGTTTATTATAGGTTAGGTTAGTTTAAAAACTTTTGTTTTTATTGATCTTGAAGAGATATCAAAAATATAGATTGAATTAGATTGATTTTAAAAGGTTAACCAATCTATAACTTTGTTATTTTGAATCCAAATATCTTGGATTATTTTTTGTGTTATCTAGTTAAGTTCAATCCTTTTCTTATTAAATATTTTGATAAAATTTTTGATACTAATCTCTATTATGTATTTTCTTCACATGGCTATTGTGAGAACTCTTTCTAGCTTTGATAATTATGCCAGTTTATTGAATTCTTTTGCTTGATCTGATAGGAAGTAAATCTACTTGATTATTAAATTTATTAGTTCTATAGGCTTTAATATTTAAGATTTTCAAATTCAAATCTTTTTTCTTTACCAAGTATTTGATTTTATTTTACAGTGAACAGTTGTAGATCTTTATTTATCTTTTTATTGATATTTTTGTTTATAAGTAGATAGATTTTTATATTTTAACTGCAGTATTGCAATTAGTATAAATCATAACAATCACATTTCAATAAGCTATATACAGTGCAATAAGAATAATTAATATTTCAGCCCTGATTACAGATAGTCAAGTAAAAACTCTTGTTAAGAACTACTTAACTACTTTGTTTTTCTCTATTAGAATCTAAACTAATCTCATCTTGAGTTTACAGTCTATCATTCCTTTTTTATAGAAACCATTAGTATAGAAGATAGGCTAATCAGCATATTCCTTCTTTATATTTCAGAATACTTATAAATTCATAGTTTGTTCTATTAGTATAATGTTTGTCTTTTACCTGGATTTCTACTTTTATGGATCCGATAGTTGGTAAAATTACTATTTGTTAGTATATATTTATTTATCAATTTATAGAATTTTTTAATAAAAGAATCTGTTTTCTTTTTCTCAGATTATTATATTTGTTTAATTATGAAAAGAGATAGACTTGTGACAGAACTACTTCTATTGATTGTACTGTTCTATTTGGTTGAAAAAAAATATGATTACTAGCAAGATTATATACTGGCTAATATGGGATGAAATAAAATTTATTGTTTACAAATATTGTCTTTTTTAATATATCTGTTAAAGTATTGTATAGATTATTCAATATATTTTTCTTCTATCTAGGTTTGTTGGGAATGGTTTAGTTTGCATATTGCAAACTATATATTTAAGTCTATGTAAAGAGATTCATAAAAAATCTCGATTCATTGTTATCTTTTTATGAACTTTTTTATATCAGGGGATAAAGATGGATTCTTAAAGGGGAAAGCAGGGACAAAAGTCAAATGTTCCTTATTAGGAAACATTAAAATTTTTAAATTAATAATTATAAAAAAACTATTCATAATTGTTTTTTATTATCCAAATCATTAATTTATAACATTTTCTAATCTTTATCACTATTAAAGTGAAGAGCTATGAAGTTTGTTTCTTAAAAAGAAACATAAGTTATCTGCAAAATTTTATATGCTAAATACTTTAGAAACTTATCATTATCTATAGAACCTTGTTTATATTTTGCTACCAATATATTTCGTGTCAACCAATTAAAAGCCAGATAATATTGTGCTATTAAAAATTCAGGATCAAGCTGAGTAGGCAAAATTCTTCAAAAAAACCATGAAAAAACAATAGATACTTTA
The DNA here is from genome assembly GCA_910592055.1 of Acaulospora colombiana. Classification (NCBI taxonomy): domain Eukaryota; kingdom Fungi; phylum Glomeromycota; class Glomeromycetes; order Diversisporales; family Acaulosporaceae; genus Acaulospora; species Acaulospora colombiana. The sequence goes on from CAJVPT010000983.1 coordinate 4,424, forward strand.
AGAAAGCAAGAGACAATATGTGAGAAGATGAATAATAAGCTTTTTTCTATTCAGAAAACCTTTATCTTCATATTATATCCAGTTTTCAAAGAAGATATTTTATAAGTTGATTTTTTTATTTCCTAGAAATTTCTTGTCTTTAATAAAGGAAATATGTGCTTAAGTCTATTCAGGTTATCAAAGGTTTAAGTTTTTATTTAAAAAAGTTTGTAAATAAGTAAAAGAGAGTAATAGTGACTCTTGAAGATAAGCTTCAAATTATTTTAAGAAAAATAGGAAGACTTTATTAGTCAAGAAGAATAAAATCTTCTTGTAAACATTTTTTTTTGTGTGTGGTCAAAGGATTAGTATAGTAGGTTAGGTCTAACATTAATTGTCTTATATATTACTATTTTTTTTTTTAATCTAGGTTAGTCTGACATGGCTTATCTTTATTGTATATTTAAAATGTTATACAATTTCAAAGATTTTTACATGATAGCTCACCTATCTTAAAAGTTTAACTTCTTTAAATGCAACTTAGGAAATGGTATTTTGTTTTTTTAATAACTTGGATTATCCTTTAGCTATCAAGTTCATTGCTTACAGATCATTATTGTAAATTGTTTTATATATTATATATATATATTAATTATAATTTATTATAGTTTATTTTTAACAAGTTTACTACTTTTCAATAAAAAAGTGAACTTATTTAAAAGCTGAATAGTTAATATATAGTTATTAATAATATGAGTGATATAATTAATTTAAAACCAATCACAACTCTTTCCGCTGATCCTCTGACCACATACAAAAAAGACGTTCGCAAGAAGTTTCTATACCTCTAGGCTAACAAAGTCTTATCACTCTCTTTAAACTAACCTAAAAGGGCTTTCCTCAGGACTCCACCACTTCCTTTCCATATTGTCTACAATCTTTCTCAAACAATACTGGACTCTTATGACCTGCAAAGTTCAGTACTCACCTTGACTACCAATGGCAAGAAAGTTCCTTAAGGGAGAAGGATTAACAGCCAAGTACCTGCCACCTATCAGTTGAAATGGAGGAAACAAAACAAGTACCTGAGAGAGGATTTCTCCCATCCAAAGGACTCATTTTTCACCCTTGAAATGGTTGTGTGCTCTCTTAGAGCTACCACTTTTCATGGCTTTCTAGTGAATTTTGCCTATCCCAGCTTGACCCTGAAATTTTGAGTAGCACAAATTCCATGAATTCTGATTGGTCAACACGAAATGCATTGGACAAGATTGATAAACAAGCTCCCATTGATCATATCACGTATCTGAATGCATTTCCTTAGCTTCATAAGAACCTGGGGTCTACCATAAGTCATATATGTTGGTGCGGGTGAATACAGGACACGAACTGCCACATCATTGAATATAAGAAAGTGCACATCCACCACGGACCAATTATTTGATCAGGATACAAAGAAGGACTAGCTTACTTATACCTGCCAATAGAGACAAATATTAGCCTGGTATGATGCTGAAAGCATAAGACAGTCCACAAATTGACATGGATCGAGCAATATGATGTCTTTCACACAAGATTGAATCCATATATATCGACAAGACAGACAGTGATACAAGACAGGACAAAATATTTTTTTTTCTTCTTTAAGTGCTAACGAGATCTTCTCGTATAAGGGACTCCTAACACCGGTGGTGTTGGATATCTTAGGCAAGTTCTTAGCACGTTAGTTTCACTTAACAGGGATAGCAACAAGTCATCCAGTGTGAAAAACTCTAGGAAGCAGAGGTTCTAGAGATAGGTTTAATGGTCAGTGTCCCTCCAATGAAAAAGATTCCCTAACTCTTATAACTTGTTAGAGTTTAGAGAAAGTCCTACACTAGACAGTCAATAGTTACCCCCTTTCTGATTGGGTGAGACATAAATAGATGCCCCTTTGTACTATTCGTTGATCTGTAAATCCTTAGGTAGTAAAGGTAATTAGTTATCCCGGTTGTCCCTAGGACATATCTTGATTTTAATAAAGCATATGCATTAACGCAGGAATGAGCTAGCATTTAAAAAAAAAAAAAAAAAATTAATTTAAAACTATTATATTGATTTATTTTTATTATAATATTTATATTGACTTATACTATATATTAATAATTAAATCTTCTGAAATTAATTAATCACATAAATATTTTAATATTTTTTTTGCTTAAATCTTAAAATAATTTTTAATCTTTATTGTTATTACTTATGATATTATAACCTAGTTCTATTTAACAATTCTTTTTAAGTATTAAATTAAAATATTTCAAGCTAAAATAATCAAATTTTAAAGTTTGATAATATAATTTGTGTTAATAAATATTTAAATAATTATTGCAATTTTACAAGTAAGGTTTTGAAAAAAAATTTTTTGTTTAATTTAAAAAAATAAATAAATATACTTCATATAACTAGATTAATAATCTTTTTTTATATAAATTTTATTACAAATTTATTTTTGTTGATAATTAATATAAGATTAGAAGTTTTATTCTTATATAACTTGATTATTTTTTTATATAACTTTTATGTAATATTAAATTTTGGATTTAGTAATTGTGACTTAAAAATATTGACACTATACTATAGATTTATAAGCTTTAAGTTTTTTTATTTTTTATAATTTTTAAAATTATAATTATTTATCTATTTAAATAAATATCAAATTAAGATATTTTTATATTAAAAAGTTTTGATTTTTAAATATTTCAAATTTCAAAAATTATAATATCTTGTTATTATTTAAAACATTATAAATAAATTTTTATTAGTAAAACTTTTATTTAAATAAGTATTAAATTAAAATTTGATTAATATTTACAGAATGTTTATAGAATATTAAAAAAAAATGATATAATATTATTAAAAATTCTTGTAAAAATATTATATTATTTAAAGGTTTTTTAAAAAATAAATAAAAATATATATTTTTAAAAATTTTTTTCTAACTTCAAATTAAAAAAAAACCCCCCCGAAAATTGATTAAAATTGAAAGATAATTAAAATTTTTAACAAAATACAATAATGAAAATCCTTCTAATCTTATCATTCTAATTAAATAAAGTTTTAAAAGCCTTTTTTCTATTTTTAACCAATTTTATGAATCAATAGAATTTTGAATTCTTATATTTAATTTTTTTCTTATCATATACATATAATAATTCTTAATCAAATATATTATAAAGTTATACTTAAATATAGGATCCCGAAAGCCGGAATCGCATAGACTCGCATATAGTTACGAGTCTTCAAATTTAAGGTAGGTCACAACCATAAATAAATTTAATGTAGAATCAAAAATCGAAGCTCGACTCGACTCCAAATAGACTATACAGTATATATTTAAAAAATATAAACAATAAATACATTTTGAAAAAATGAATCTTCTTCAGATTTTCTGAAAGTGGTTTACTAGTTAAATGATGAAATACAATATATACATGTATAACATCTAGTTTCTTTGATCCTCATCATATGCGATATACTGAAGAATCCTCGAATAAATAAATGTTTTATAGTGATATATAACAATACGTGATTGCATGTGCCCAACAATCTAGTATCAGATGAATGCCTTATAAAATAAAATCTATTTTGCTGCATTAAATAATCCTTGGATAATCAATATTAAAGGTAATGCATCAATGTGTACTTCCAATAGAGTTGCAAATTGTTCTTCGGCCAGAATAAATATTGCTGACAAATAATTTCCGATCTATTTTTCAAAAACTCCTTGATATTGTAAGGATATTGCATAATAATATTGCAATACCAAATCCAGAATCCCATATCAGATAAGAAAAGTGTTGTAAAAGATATAGTGATTGAATCTCCTTTTTACAAATACCACTAATTATAAATAAGGTAAACAGAGAAGAATCAATCGCGTTTTCTTTTCTTCCTTTTCTCCTCCATCACCGCTTCACTTATACGCGTCTGAACTAGAAAAGTAAATTGAATGAGTGAATACAAATTTATATTGATACATGAGTTTTAGAAATATTAATGCACTTACTAAAATAGTGTCCACTTCTGTGAGTCCAGGAGACCCAATTCTCTTGATATGCGACAACATTAACGTTCTCTACTGCTATCAGATCAGATCTTTTGGTCTCGGTTACCGAACCCCCAAAGCTTAATAGGGAGACTATTTGGCATGTTGGCGGTAAGTCCAGGAAAAGATTACTCAGTAAGAAATTTAACTCTGGACTGAAATTTAAGTTGTTCACTAAAACCACAGAAGCTTTCTTGAAAGAATCAAATAATTCTCTATTCTTTGAAAGGGAATTTAGATCAATTTTCGCAACTGAAATTTTCCCAGGTTTTACGCCATATAAACTGTTATAAAATTTAGGACATGAAATAAAGAATAAATACCATGATTCACGCGTAAAAAAGGAAGAAAATTAACAGAGCAAACCCACTTGCATCTTTCTAGGAACTCCTTTGACTGTCGAACTGAAATTTGATAACGTGCGTCGTTGATCTCAACCCCATAGACACTGCACCCCACTTGAGCGGCCACTTGCAATAGAACATTCCCAACACCTGAACCCAGATCAAAAAATATAGAGTCACTGTTCATTTTAGTTTTCTCAATGATATCATCAATGAAAGGAGGTAAGAGTTCTCCATAGTCCTCGCTCTTTCCACGACCTTTTCTCAAGATATGAAGCTAAATTATTAGTTATATGACCCGAAGTACGAAGCTCGACTTCGGAAAAAAAAAAAAAAAAAAAAAAAAAAAAACGCACCATTTTACCTTTTTTAATCAAGTCCACATGTGGAGCGACTACGCGATCATAGACTTGCTGAACAATGTGGTGAATCAATTGGCGATATTCAGAATTGTTCGGATCCGGGTTGATCACATGATCGGCAAGGAGTCCACCCCTTTTCTTTTCCTCTTGCAGGTATTGATTAAATATATCGATCGCGTTGACGAAATCATCAAAGTTTCCCCGATTCTTAGCTCTGTCAAGCCTCCGCTCAATATTACCCTTTTTTGTAGGCTTTTCTTCTTTAAGCAAAATATCCGGGTTCTCGAATTTCTCAGCTGCCTCCGGAGTCAACATCGTTTCAATGATTACTTTCACCGTTCGTAAAAGATCATCGATGGGCCTGTATTCATCTTTATTGCGGTGGCCTATACATTCGGCAACCAGATATCTGTGAACAACCAACTGTAAATTATTAAGCGCTCATTAAATAAGAAACATCAGATGTCAAGAATAAGATACCTCTCTTGAACTTCAGATCCAGGGTGTTCCAATCTGACTTCCAATATTCCTTCATAGTTCATAGATTTTCGGTACTCGTCGTCATGATTTTTTGCCTTTGGACGACAAACTAAATATGGAATATTGTTAGAGACAAATGAAATCAAGAACCCATAATTCCACTACTTACAGTCCTCATATCGTCGTTTCTTGTCTTTATTCTCTTTGTTAAATTCAATTATTATGTCGCTAGAATGAATAATGTTAGATGCTTCCGCCACATACTCGACAGATTTGAATATAGGGATTTGATCGGTCGGAATTTCAGGAAGATTGCGCGAGCAGGATTTTTTTGCAGATTTTGATTTCGCGACTGCGTTGGGCTCCACGAACTGCGTACTCTCATCATTGGTGGAGATAGATGTTTTCAGTTTTTTAGAGGGCCCAGGTGATGTTTCATTGTCAATCAGGTTTGTGTGCGTATCTTCCGGAATCGTCTGTTGAATTTTTGAAGTGGCAATTTTTTTCGAAGGCCTTTTACTCTTTTCTTTGCCTTCCTCGTTAATTTCCCGAGAGTGAGTAACAACAGGCTTGGAGGAAACCTATCGGAAGAAATTAGAACCACAATTATCAGAAAGAATTAAGAAATTTTGTTCCACCAGTTTTGGGTCAAACTTAACCTTGTTTGTGTCTTTCATTTTTCGAGAGCAAGGACGTCTCGTCGAAGAGCTTTTGTTATCTTTGGGATTCTCGACGCGATCTTTCTTTATTAGGGGAGAGGTGAACATCCAGTCGTAACGGTCAAAGTCTGAGTTTGACATTTGGCGAGTGTTTATTATATGTTGCGGTGGAAGGAAAAGTGCGTTCCGATCATTGATGCATTGCTGTAAACAAGAATTTTTAGTCACGTGATGATCCAAATTCAACACCTTACGTAATTGGTGTTTGATGCATTGCGTAGTTTCCTTAATTAAGCAGTATGACAGTATAATTAAAGAAAACACTTGTCCACAACTTTAATCATTGCTTGTGTGTTTAGACACTTCTGTGACAACAAACATGAATTTTTATCATTATGAACGTAGTTCATTGGTAGGAGGTTCTTCGGTATAAGACTAATTAATTTTACCTCATTCATTGAAGTGCGTATGTGTAGACATATGAATTTGAATTTTGAATTGGTTGTAAGTAAATGTTGGTGCTGCTATGTTCCACGGAAAATCCGGTGCTCGAGGCATATAATAATTATAATTTCGAGGATTCTTTCATCCTTTTAGTAGCCATTAGAATCCATTAATTTCAACCATGCAATACAATTTTTGACAGCTGTCCTGTCGCAATTTTATTTCACAAATGTTTCCTCGTGTAACATTCAACATTCTTCCCAGGATCTTGCAATCCTTTTTACATCATCATCTCTCGTTTAAATGAATAAATCAAACAGATATACAGTAGTTGCAAATGATAGCAGATTACTACTCGTTTTAATGATTTATTTGAACTTTAACGCGTTTCAACGTTCTGATTTGTGTTACTCGTCTGTACAGGAAAAAACTTTTTATTTACCAAAAAAATACAGCATTAAGCTCAATTGTGAAAATAAATTACACTGTTAAATAATGAGTTTTTTTCTTAATTTATTCAACAGAAGATGAGGCATTGACCGCTTCCTTGATATAGATTTCAGCTTTTCTCCCAAATCTATTAATGCCAGTGTCAATATCTCCCTGGTAGGTCAATAAGGTGGGCCTCAAGAATTTAACGTAGACAGTTTGGGCGCCTCTGAAGGGTGGAAGGAAAAGCCTAATTATAATAAAGAAGTTATATATTAATTCAACGGAAATCTTTAATAATCCAAATGCGTCCATCCGAATTCCTGCTTACCAGAGGAAAAAGAGTGTCTTAAAGAGATAATAGAAAGGCATCCAGTAAAGAATGAGGTCCGAGAAAAATTCTAAAAGATTGACGAAACCAAATACGGTCCTAAAATCGGAATTCGTAAAATTATGACCAAAGATGTAATTAAGTTGCAAATATGTAAATATCAAAATGCGGATTGTGTAGACTCTTACCAATACGTCAACCATTGAGTATCATCCTTACTATCAGGGGTCTCGATGGCCTTGAAAGAAGCATACGCTAAAAAAAAAAAAGAGGGAGCATTAACACATTTTATCAAGCTTTGCCTTTAATTCAACGTCAGAATTGAAGAGAGGCGCAGTAAAATAAGGAGTCTTGCAAATATTATGCGAAGAATACCTGGATAGAGCCAGCCGATAGAGTTGGAAAGAAATTGTCCCCAGAAGTTAAAAAAAATCAAGAGGAACACGAGGCCGACAGCACCGTATGCGACATAGGTCTTTGGAAAACCTATCCTTTGTTCCAACTGATTGAATATAGGATATTTTGAAAGCTCTTTGTCGGTTTGTGAATTATAATATTGGAATTTGGCTTGAATTCCCTCCATTTTATTGCTCGTATAAAGTTCTTTAAGAAATTTTATCGTAGAGTCAAATCGTAAAGGGTGAGTAACTGCAAAAACGCAAATTCTTGACTTTATCATCTCATTGAAATGTGTCACAATTCGTTGATAAACCATTAATTTAGTAAGGACATTGTAAATCCAATGCAGTCCTGGAACAAATAATTTTGCACCACGAAAGTGTTACATTATGGAAAATAATTATTTGTTTATATATAAACGGGGTAGTCGAGTGTCATACTTTTTTGTAAAAAAACCGGTTTCAAACAATATTTACATATTTCTTTTTGTCCAAGGAAAATTTCTTTACACCCGATTCTAGTCCTGTTACCTAAAATTATACGAGTGGAACTCGCAAATACGCTGAATACACTGTGTATATACTGTGCTTAAAAAATCCTAAAAACTGGTTTTTCTTTTAAAGTTTTAAAAAATTTAATTTTTTATTTTACTATGTTTTTATTATAAATTTCAACTTTGACAATTTTTAAATCATTAATTATACAGCCAAAAATTATAAAATTTATATATATTATGTCTTTAATACTTTTATTTTATTTCTTATTTTTTTTAAAAAAATTTTTTATTAATATATTTACAATAGAGTAAAAATTTGATAAAAGAAAGAAATTTTTTAACAATAATAAAACTTTAAAAATATCAAAAATTTTTGAAAAAAATATAATAAATAAAACTAGTATTAAAATATAATATATATAAATTTTATAATTTTTGATAATATAATTAAGGATTTAAAAATTGTCAAAGTTGAAATTTATAATAAAAACATAGTAAGCGGACTCAAACTTTTGGAAGCAACTGTATACTTATTTTAATAATATGGCTAATAATTAAAAGAGAAAAATCTTTAAAATATATTTTTTCAATTAAACAAATTTTTTAAATAAATTATTATGATTTTAAAAAACAAATAACAAAAAGTAAACAATAGACTTTTATTTATTATTAAGTTTTTTATGTAATAAAAAAGTTTTGTTAAATAAAGACTAAAATTTTTAAGTCTTTATTCTAATCAAGCAAAATTCTTAAAAGGATTTTTTTATTTTGATTAAGCAAATCTTTTTATAATATAATATTAATATATATTATAATTATATATTATAACCTATATTTTACAGTGATGACCTGTAAGCAATGAGCTTGATAGTTAAAGGATAATCCAAGTTATTAAGAGAGCAAAATATCATCTCCTAAGTTGCATCTAGAGAAAATAAACTTCTAAGATGGGTGAGCTGTCATGTGAAAATCTTTGAAATTGTATAATATTTGAAATACACAATAAAAATAAGCTGTGTCAGCCTAATGGCAGATTAAATATATATATATATATATATATATATTATAACCTATATAAAATCTTAGATCAATAACTTAATTTTTTTTAAACCCTTTATTAGATTAGATATGTGTACTTTATTAAACATATATATACTTTACATTAAAAATATATCGCAAAAGCTAGACCTGTGGATCTATAGTATAGTAGCAGTGCTTCCAGGTCACAATCACAAGGTTCAGAGTTCAATATCACACAAGAACCATATGAGAAAAAATAACCAGGTTGCACGAGGATGGGACTTCTGGCCTTCCTGTTGATCACTAGGCTAAAAAGGATCTACTGTGAGAATTGCATAAAGAAAGGCCTCTAGTCTGATTACATGAATTATGCTCAACCTAACCCCTCCTAAATTGGATAGAAAACAAATCCCAGGATCCTGCTTTTAGAACTGTAATAATCATCTAAACACATCACTAACCCCAAACTGTACCAGCAGACTCTGGGACCCCACTTTTAAGACTGCAGCAATCATCTGAACATTCTCTACCCCAAACTGTACCAACAGAATCTGGAATCTGACTACCCTAACTTGGAATATTCTAATCTGGTGCTTATTTAAATGAAGGACCTGTCGAACAAGACTTGTCTATGATACTGCAGATAGTAACAAAGAAGATAGAAATCCCTTCTAAGGTTCAAGTAAAAAGTATCAAGGTATTTGGGTGGTTAAAATAACCCTTGAGGATTTGACACTAGTATATAAGTTAGCATAGTAGTCCCTTATTAATAGAATTAGCTAACTATACCAACATCACTGTTGATGACTGTTATCAACCATCCGGTCCCTAGTCAGACATGCCCACCTATAGAAGGGTTTCAAGCAGATCTGTCTAGAACAAACTATAATAGGTTATAATTAATCTGCATATATATGTATGAGATAATTAATGTAACACTTAAGATTTAATTATCAATAAATAGCTCACATCTAATACCAGTTGCAATTTAAAAAAAAAATGTATCGCTAAAGCTAAGTCTCTACCTAATTCACTTATCTTTATTTTAAAAATTATTAAAACTCTAAGTGCAACTTTGGAAGTAATTTATTATTCCATTAACAATTCAAGTAAAGACCCTTCTAACTGTTAACTTCATTATTTACAAATCACTACTGCAGATCACTCTATAAGGTTTTGACAAAGCTTAAAACCAAACTATTTCATTCTATACTCTACTCTTCTTGTTAAAATTTCTTGGAAGCTTTTATTTTCAAGATTTCCTTTTTCAGGTAATGAATTTCTTTTCTTTAAGATTATTGTTTTTTGGTCTAATAAACAAAAAGGTCTTTTCATTTTACTTTTTTATTAATTCCTTATGTTTATTTCTATTCAATTACTTTTTTGTATCTCTTGTTTCAGGCTTCATTTTAAATTTGATTGTAGACTTTTTTTTGTATTTTTATTATCCACTTTCTTGCTATTCTTCCTATACACTTATCTTGGCATTTTAGATCTATACTTCTAAGATAAGATCAGTTTTTATAAGGTTAATACAGAAACTTAGTATATTCTGACTGGTTCCAGAAGTCTGTTTTACTACTTTAGCAATTTACTTGTCAAACTCTCCTATTTCTTCATGGTCATCAATGATCATCCTGAAATTTTTTTTTTCAGCCTCTTTCTTTCTTTTTCACAATAGCTCTTTAAAGTTTCTAATAATTCCATCTACTCCTTTATTTTATGCCTTTTGTAGCTAATATTTATAGGCTGAATATTCTAGCAAGTATTCTATAGTTTTATATTGTTGATTATATATAATACATTTTACTTACTTGTATAGATCTGGTTTTCTTACAGCCAACTTACTTAAGGTAGATAACTCATCATTGGCTAGCTTAATAAGAAAGCTTCTTTGTTGAAATTGTTTAAAAAATATATCCTATGTGTATTCATATTTAACTCTTTCCCATACTAGGTTCCATGTGTGAGTCTAATATTCTGAAATCTGATGACTCTATTTTTTCTCTATTCTGTTTTGTTGTATTCACTGATAAGCTGTTGTTTTATTATTAATATTCTTAAAAAACTATCTAATTGAATCATCTAGAGTTGTCCCTTGTCACTTGATTTCAGTTATAATTTTGTGTTAAGTGAGATCTTTCCATTTAATTGGCGGAAATTTTAGGGCTTCCTTAATTAAGATATTTGTTTCTTAATTATAAGAGTCATTTGAGTATGCCTTGACTTTTGTGAGCTTTAGATCTATATTTTTTTTTTATTAACTCTACCATATATATCTATAGAAACCAATTTTTTTCTTTAAGCCATCTTTTGTATATCCTTTTCAGGTCTTTTTTTCTAAGGATTTTTACTTGTAAATATATGCTTGATTATCTGTAAAGATCTCTACTATACTTTCAATTGAAACTCCAAAAGTATTGTTATAATTGCTACCAATTCTGCTTTTATAAACAAGAGTTAATTGTTTATTTCTATTTGGAACTTGCTTTCCTTTTCTTCTTTTTCTATTTGGATTTGGGCTGCTTCCATCTTTATATCTTCTTTTCCATGATTAGTAAGTAGTCCATCAGAATAAAAGATTAGTATCCAAAGTCACATTGAAGTATATTTATTAGATGATCTTGATATACTCCTTCTCTAATATGTTCTTTGATAATAGATTTTTGCCAAGTTTCTATGTTTATATGATTTACTTTATTGTTTTGGATCTTGAAAGGGCTTTGATTAATATAAATTACTTCTTTGATTCTTTTTTCAAGTACTAACTTGAAAGTTGGGAATTTTTAAGTCTCATGTTCTTCTAGTGGACTTTTTTATATTGATATATAATATTATATATATTTCTTCTATTTCTCTTTCAATAATACTGTTACTATTTAATATTGTGTCTTCCAAATATCTCTGGCATTTTTGTATATTGATCTTCTGATCATTATTAGAATTATAACTGGTAAAATACTTTATTATTATAATATTTTTCTTTTTTTTTTGTTTTAAATTTTTCCAAGTAACTTGATTTCTTTTATTTTCCATCATTATTCACAATTTTTTTGCTTGTCTCGATTAGGATTTATTTTTGAGTATTCTGATTATTATTTCCTATAATTTTCTTTCCTGGATCTTATAAACTGCTTTAGTTGTTCTCCTAGGAGATTTTTGATTATAATTTGAAACCATTCTAATATGGATCTTTTGTTTGTATCTTGTAGGAGCTAAAGCATTTACCAGTATCTTATTTTTTAGTTTCCTAATCGATTAGCTAGTCCAGGTATATTGGTTGATTATTTTTAAGTAATGGTATGGTTTTTTTATATTCTTCTGGTACAAGATATTCTTGATTCAAACGTTTCTCTTTTTTTATTCAAAGATATCTTGTCATTTCTAACTATAAAATATTATTTTTATATCTTTAGCAATTTTGATCACTTGAAGTGGAAAGTTATCTTTGTCTATTAGATAACTTAAGAATTTGTAGATTAATAAATTGAGTGGTTTCCAATTTTTTATCTGGGCTTGTTGAGTCTAATGATTTTTGTAATTCTTGCTGATCCAGGATCATTTAGTTTTTTGAAAAGTCCTGTTACTTGGCTTTCTCTTTGTAATATCCAAACACTTTTCAAGTTATGGATCTCTGGATAGTGAATTATGCTATTAGACATTAATCTGCATAAATCACTCTTATTCTTGAAAAGTTTTTTATATGCTATTGTCAAGATGTTGCATATTTTCTAGGACAATATTCTATATTGCTTTCTAAATTTTATTCTAGATATTAATGTTTTATTCAGAATATAAAGGGCTTATTTACTGTATCTGGCATCTTTTTATATTTAAGAACTCTTATTATTATATTAACTTCTTTAAGCACTTGTTTTTTAAGCTCAATTGCAATTTGTTAATTACCTATTCAGGTTCCTAAGAATTTAATCTATTCTGTTCTATCAAACTCTTTAATCACTTATTCTTCAGTACCTGCCTTCATCTTTTCTGGATAGCAGTTAGGATTGTTAATAGTGACTGAGACTAATTTGTTATTATTTATTTGAGAATAGTTGACTGTGTAAAAGATTCTTGCAGTTTTCAGAATCTTTTCCATATTCTCTTTAGATCTTGCTATCTATGTTGTATCATTCATAAAGGCTATAGCTGCATGCCTCGATTCTAACCTTCTTGTAGACTGTTTTTTAAAATTAGGGTTCTATGTAACTGATATTTTGTATCCTCTTTGTATATTATTCTGGATTTTGCATAAAAGAGAGTTATGAAAAATTCTCTATAGTAGAGATGAGATAGTTTTTCTTTAATCAATTTCATCTCCAGCTACTATTGATTCTGTGAGATTATTTTCAAATATAATCTAGAATTTTCTATTTGGAAAAAGGCTTAGTATAAACTTTATGAAACCTTTTGAAGCTTTTATTCTTTTCATTGCTTTTACTAATATATCCAGACTAATTATATTATATGCTTTTGCAGTATCTTGAAAAATATCCATAACTTCTTTTTGTTTTCTCTAGCATCTTCACAGATATTGTTAAAAATTTGAATTGGTTCTGCTATACTTTTTTCTAATATTCCTGTATAGTTCAGTTCTCTAATAATATTATTGTTTTTACAAATATTTTGTATTCTGTTAATGAGAATTTTGATAAAACATTTTCTTGTAACTTCTAATAGAACAATAGGTCTAGTATTTAAAAGTTTACAGCCCAAGGTTTAAATTTTACTATTGGATATATATGACTCGATTTCTAGTATTTCAGAGTGACTTTCTATTTTAAGAAGTTATTTAGCATTCTTCTCAAGAAGTCTTTTCCTTCTTGGCTTAATCTCTTTAGCATTTCATAACTAATTTGATATTTTCTTAGAGTTTTATTGTTAAAAAGTGCTCTTAATGTTTCACTTAATTCTTCTTGTAAGATTGGTTCAAATAATTTATTGTACCAAGATATTTGAATATAATTTCTTGATTTATACTCTTCTTTTCAATTTTCTGATAAACTATTATAGCTAGCTTTTCTTTTTTTGAAGGTCTTATAATGGTACTATCTTATTTTTTTTTTTTTTTATCTTTTTGAGTTGTAATGTATTCATTATCTCCTAGTTTGATCTTAATTTTATCTAGTACTATTTTACTTCTAGTTCAGTTGATTAGAGAGCTGACCATTTATCTCTGATTGTTTCTCAAGTTATCATGTCTCTATTCCAAAGTAGTTTTAATACTATCTTTTATTTTTTTTATTTCCAATATTTGATATATAAATTTAAGACCTTCTATAGTATCTTGGATGTCTTTTTTCAAAGATTTCCATGATATGTTATAGATGCTGTATTGAGTACAATAGTTTTTGATTTAATAATTTGGATTATAAGTATTATTATGTTTTCTATAGCTAAACTAAGAGCCTGTAGCTTATCTATTTCTTTTGATGTCTTTGCTTTATTGTAAAGTTTTTAAAGTTATGGTGCTTTTCTGTAATTGATAAATTCAGTACTGTGCATATAATACTCTTCTTTTGATTAGATGTTTTCTTTATTGTTATCTTGTTAACGACTGCTTTATATAACAATTTCTTGAAGATATTCTATAGTTTGTTTATCTGATCCTTTCTTTTATCTAAATTGAATTCTTCTTGTAGCAATGATTCTAGTGATATTTTAAATTTATGGTCTATACTTTTATTAAATACTTGCCATTGTAATAGAGATATACCATTTATATCAATTCTCCTTTGTATACTTATGTAAGGTTTTATGATTTTACTTCTTGTAAAAAGATATTTGTCATATAAAGTTATTAGGAGCATGGTATAATAATCACTACCCATAATATCTTTCATATTTTGATTATCAAATTGAAATAGTGAATAACTTGTTAGATTATAAAATATCCAAATATAGTCTATTCTACTACTACTTGTTAGGTTTCTTCTTGTTGGAGTTTTTTCTTTACCTTTCTATATGGCTTGTATATTTATAAAGTCACATTTATCAAGAAAGTTGAATAGTGAAATTTCAGATCACCACGATGATCTGAAGCTTACTTTTGAGAAAGACTTTCTATCTTTTGATTGATTGTAGGTTGCATTAAAATCTTCCATTACTATTATATGAAAGCCTTGTCTATATTTTCTTTTAATAAGACTGGTTATCTTAGTCTGCACCATTTTGTATCTTGGTTTGTCTAAAATAATATAGATCTGTATAATACAGATTTTCTTTCTTTTCATAAACATTTTAGTAGCAATACTATATCTTTCTTCTTTCTCTACTGATGTAATCTTTTTTTCAAATCTTTTCTAATTAAGATATTAACTCCTGCTCCAAATGGTATATCTTTGTTGATACTATAGAAGTGTTTGTAGTCTTTCTAGTTATTGAAAGTCTATTGTGCATTAGTTTTTGTCAATTTTGTTTCACATAATCCCAGTATGTCTATTCCTTGTTCTAGTATCTCTTTCTTTAACTAGGTTTTGTTACTTTATTTTATCTGCAATTTCTCTAATATTATGTGTACCTATTCTAATTATCTTTTTATTTATTTCATTTTCTTTTTTGATTTTTCTTATTGGTCTATATATACTATTATTAAAAAATTTTTCCTATTTTTTTTGTAGAAATGTTGTAATATTTATATTCCCTCCTTTTCTATTCTACTACTACTTTTTAAAGTTCATTTGTTATCCATATATATGGCTTTTAATAAGGAAGCAATGGGCTGTTGCTCCTCTTAATTACTATCAAGGACTGATATACCTTTAGAAGCAGTTTGCTTCCTTATTACTGAGTCTTGATTTTCTAAAAACTATTTGTCCCTCTAAAATATCTATTCTAACATATAGTCTTTCTAGGTTGGCTAAAATATTTATTAAAGGATCTTGTGTACTTTTTATTTCGGATCTTGTATTGACTTTAGAAAATCAATTTCTATAGTTTTATTGATTTCTCACTAATTCTTTATTGCTTTATATTGCAGAATATTCTTATCTAGTATTTCTTTTATGCCTTATTCTATTATTGTTTCATTGCTGATTTGTCTCAAATTCCTGGACCTAGGATAGCTTGTTGAATTAGAAATAGACTTTGTTGATTTGTTATCTGATTGTGAGTCAGATGCTGATTCATTGTCTATTTTTATTTTTCTGAACCTGAATCTTGTATTTCTATGTTCATCTTTAGGATTTTGTCTTTTTGTTTTGGATATGTGTTTATACTCCATGAGAAATAATGTTTTTACAAAAAAATATGTCATTTGTATGTCTTATCTCTTTCTTCTTTTGTCTTAAAGCAAACTACTATAGAGTTATACTTTTTGAGTATATAAAGATCTTTAGATATATAGCATGCCTTAATTTGATACTATTCAATGCTTTGGCTATTAAACTGGTATAGGTTTTGTCAGTACCTAAGAGTCTTGCTGAGTTGTTATTTCTTTCAATTAATATTTGATTGATTTTATTGTCACTAAGCTCAGACTTGGAAAATATATTATAGCTCTTGATATTTCTATGCTGATTGAAGTTATCCAAATTGCTTCAGGATTTAGGCTAAAATATTTGTGCCATTTTATATAGGCTTTCACTCATGGTTTTGTATTCATCTCATAAATATGAATGTTTTGGACTTCTCCATATGTTTTTAAATATGTCTTTATAAGGTTCTTATTGTTTTTTTGATTCATATCTACCAAATATACATGCCAGATAGTAATATCTTTTTTGATTTTAGATTCTTGAAAAACTTTTCTATCTCAGTTTCTTTCTATCTTTTGTTTCTTATAAGTGATCAAAAGTGTTATATTTTAGATGGTAAAGTTGTTTTCTTTTTGGTTAACTTTTTCAATGTATCTTATAATATCTTCTTTCTCTTATATCCAAAAAACTAGTTACATATTTTTATTAATAAACTCTTTTCATAACAAGTTTTTTTTTTCTTGTAGAAGTTTAAAAGTGTTGCTTAGATATCCTTAGTTTTATTTTCTATTTCTCCTAGAATATTGGCTATCATTGCATCTAATTTATAAGTTCTTTTCTTTTTTATGAAGTAAGAATTTGTTAATGGTACTATATTTCTATTTCTAGTGGTATAAAAGCTATATTCACTAATGCATTGTCTTTTTATTGTTTCTTGAAATTTTTGTGATTCTAGTTCTTTGATCTCCTGTATACATATTATTGTTACTTCATTATCTATTTGTTCAATAATCTCTATTGATTATTCTTTTAATTTATATTGACTTTCAAGATTCTTGATAATTTCTATGAGCTTATTTTTAATGTAGAATTGTAAAAGATCTTCTTTAATCCCTTTGTCTTGTTACCAAAAATATGTGATATGTTGAATTATGATTCATTTCTTGTGAAAGGTTGTTATATCTACTTCTAGTATCTTGGCTATAATATTATTTAGGATAGTATATATTTCTGATAATGAGTCTATTAATCTGCTGGGTTCATTATTTCTTTGTTTTAGTAGTTATTGTGAAGCTCATAAAGTAGAGTATTCATCATATTTTGTTGAGAAATTGATTAAAGTGTTTATTATATTCTCTTCTTTTTTATTGACTATCTGTAATATATGTTGTGTTTTATTTATATTTGCTACTGGTTTAGATTTATTGATAAGTTACGTGATTGTTTGTTAATATTTATTCATTATTCTATTTTTGAATTACAGATAAAACTTTTTGAGATTGTTGTTATTTATGTTTTTGATTAGATAATATGGAAAACCCTTGTTGTATTGTTTTAATATATTTATTTATTTATATTAAAGATTTTATTTAAATTTTGCAAGTTGTTATTGTATTTTATATAAAGTGTCGATCAATTTGTTTAGATCACAAGTTATATGTATATGTGTATATTTTGTTTATTGCTTTTATATGTATACTTGTTTTGTTTATTTACTTTTATGTGATTATGTTTGTATGATAAGATAGAAAATAGATATATTGTTTGTGTATATACAGTATATTGTTTTGATTGTTTTATCCTTGGAAAGCTTTGATATTCTTCTGAACCTTTGAGTGACTGAAGCAACTTGATTTATTAAGTAAACTTAATTGCTTCCTAGGTTCTTTACAGTGTCCAGAAAGGTGTTAACCTGCACTAACCTGGCTATAAGCAGTATAAAGTTGATATTGGCTCTCTTTTTCTGACTATAAATTAGTTTATAAATATCTTTTCTTTTACCTAAAAATTAAATAAAAAGAAGTAAAAGAAAATTAGTAAAACAATGTATACCTTTTTCCTTGATGTTTCTAAAAGGATTGTTATATATGCATTGCAAGAGTTCGATAGTTTGGTTTGAAAAATATGTTTTTTAGATCAATAACTTAAGTAGTGTCATAAGTACTATATTTTTATAAATTTCAACTTTGCTAAATTTTAAATCTTTTAATTTTACAATTAAAAATTATAAAATTTATATATGGATAGTTACTTTTAAAGATGATAGAAATATTATTTAAAAAATTTTTGGTAACCTTTTTTATTTAAAATAATTTAGGTTATTTTTTTTATTTTGAATTTAAAATACTTATAACTCCATCAATACATAATTAAATTTAATAAAAAATTTTTATTTTAAAGATTATGTCATAAGTTATCAGTTAAAAAAAAATTGTTTAAATCCATTTACTGGATATTGAAAAAATAGTATAAATAAATTAGACTTCATTTTTAGAATTTGACTATTTTTGCAAGTTTAATTTTTTTTAAAAATTTAAAACACTTATTTTTCTATCAATATATAATTATATTTAATATAAAAGTATTTTTTTTAAAGCTTATATCTTAAGCTATCATTTAAAAAAAAGATTGTTTAAATCTGATCACTCGATAATGAGAAAATAGTATAAATAAATTAGACTCCATTTTTAGAATTTGATTATTTTGCAAGTTTAAATTTTTTTAAAAAATTAAAACACTTATATTTTCATCAATTTATAATTATATTTAAAATAAAAGTATTTGTTTTAAAGCTTATGTCTTAAGCTATTATTTAAAAAAAGATTATTTAAATTAGATTACTCGATAATTAAAAAAATAGTATAAATATATTAAACTTCATTTTTAGAATTTGACAATTTTCGCAAATTTACTTTTTTTAAAAAAAATTAAAATATATATTTATTCATCAATATATAATCATATTTATTCAAAAATATTTATATAAAGCTTATATTATGGGCTACCATATAGAAAAAAGTATGTTTAAATATGATTACTAGTTAATGAGAAAATAATATAAATAAATTAGACTCTATTTTTGGAATTTGATTATTTTTGTGAGTTTAATTTTTTTAAAAATTTAAAATATCCATATTTTTGTCAATATGTAATCAAATTTAATAAAAAAATATTTGTTTTAAAGTTTATATTATAGGCTATCATACTGTATAAAAAAAGTTTATTAAAATCTAATTATTGATTATTGAAATATTTATATAAACAAAATTACATCTCATTTTTGAATTTTGAAATTTTTTCATTATGTCTTCTTTAAATCTTAGAAAAAAACTTTTTTCTTTATTAAATTCTCATAATTCTTATTCTCTATCTTTTAATTCATATTCTTTATCCCAAAAAAGTCTTATTATATCTATTGTACATGATAATGCTTTACAATTATCTGACAATCAATCACAACAATTATATGATTATTTTTCAAATAATTCTTATAATGGAAAATTATTTTTTCCTAATTCTCATAATATAATAAAATCAACTCAAATTATCAATAATATTAAAACATTGCATAATTCAGTTTCTATAAAATATAAATCTAGCATTTTATCATTAAT
>CAJVPT010000984.1:0-24258 GCA_910592055.1 Acaulospora colombiana
GTATAAAATAAATTTGTACGTACTCATAACAATATCTAATAAACAAGGTGTAAGCCACCCAGTTAAAAAAAAAAAAAAAAAAAATATTAATTTTAATTCAATATTTCAGTAACTATTAGTATAAAAAAAAAACTCTTTTTGCTGATCCTCTGACCACACACAAAAAAGATGTTTACAAGAAGTTTTATACTTCTAGGCTAACAAAGTCTTATCACTTTCCTTAAACCAACTTGAGAACAAGATTCCTAAGAGTCACACTACCATCCCACCACCTCTTTTTATATCTTGCTACAAAAAACTTGTCTTCTAGTGACCAGAAAGACAACTCTACCCTTCTTAACAATGGCAAGAAAGTTTTGAAAGGAAGTAGACCTGACTTCTCTATTTCCTCCTCACTTATCTCAGAAATACTACAGAGCCTAGTTTGTGATGAGAGACTCTTTAGAAGACAACCCCACCACTCTCTTGTCATTGTGAAGACTCTAATAGTGCTCTTTCACAGTTTTCTCTAAGAGATTTTGCCTATTCAGTTTGACCCTGAATTTTGAGTAGCACAAAGTTTCTGGTACTGTGATTAGACAATTGAAATACATCAGTAATCTAAGATGTAAACAAGCTCTTATTGACCACCTCACATGTTTGAATGCATTTTCTCAGTTTCCATAAGAACCTGGGATTCACCATAAGTTGCATGCCAGTTGCACAGATGGATACAGGACACAGTATCCAACACATCTTAAAAAACAAGAAAGAGTCCATCTGATCATATAAAAGGTCACAAGATACTTCAATCATTTTTGGAATTGAAGTCACCTACCCTTGGCAGTCAAGTAGGTTCCCTTCACTTTCACAGATAGGTAAAGATCTATTCTTTTTCTTATAAAAAACAAACAAGGTAAATAGAAAGTTTTTTCCAACCGGTGAGTTTTTTACTCCTGATTCATAGTTTGCTGGAGAACCTGAAACAGAAGCTATACCAAGGCTCCCAACGTAACCTCACCCTTAAAAAAGGCTTTAAAGCTGCCAGTGGTACCCACCATTCCTATTTGTAGTGAAAGTACTAGTTGGAAACATTTGTTAGAATGGAAGAACCTCCTCTAGGCTGAATCTACCTTTGGAAGTTTTGTGCCTTCTTAAATAAGCAGCAGATGCTTGAAGATGATATTACCTATAGGACTGGATTCGTCAACCCCATCAAAGATTTTAAGGTATCTCTTTGGCCATAGGCCCACCAAGTCTTTGAATGAGTAATCCTCTCCCCTTCTTTGCACCTTACTCCCTTCTAAAGATAAAGAAACATAGTATTCCGGTGAATAATTTGCAAGGCATCGGATTGGTCAATAATATTCTTTGATAAATAATCGACAGATGTAGAAAATTTAGGTCGATTATCCAGTGGTTCGCATAGTTTTAAAAATTTTTTTCAGCACTAGTTAGACCTTAAACTGATCCACTTTTCCTTCTTAAGAGGTGGCCAGGTCACAAGGTGAAGTCTCCATAAAGGAGCTCTTCTATTGTAATACTTTATTTGTATAAATACTTCTTATATATAGTTCCAGAGGAACTTTGTTTTCTCTATCTTATGTAAAGATCCTTCAATAAAGTTTTGGCTTAGCCAGTGTTCAAAAAAAAAAAAAATTTCAATAACTATTAGATATAAATCTAGATCAAAAATTCATTAGAATCCTATTTTCAAATATTAAATTTGTTTAAAAATCTACCTAATATACTATTTATTCTCTCAAATTAAAGTATTAAAATACTATACATACAATGGTTTATAATTATATACATATTTATATAAATATAATAAAAAATTAAAAAAACTCTTGTCCATAAATTATTGATCACAAAATTTTAAAAACAAAAGATAATAAAAATTATATCAGAAATTAAATAAAAAAAACTGGGAAGAAGTTCCTTTAGGACCCTTGACAATACAGAAGAATATACTATTCTTGACATAGTTTTTATTATAACAAAATATCAAAAGTCTCTATTATCTATAAATAAAATAAAACCTCTTTGTTTATATGATTAAATCAGCAATCTTCATTTAAGTTCTTCCCTTATAACATTATCCCTTTTCATAACTAATCCCTATATATAAATATGATAATAATAATCCAAATCAAATACTAGCAATTATTCAAGTCCTTTTTGAATTAAAATATCTCTCCAAATTTTCTACATCTAATCTGAAAATGACTGCTAAAATCTTTATCAATTTCATGACATCTATCTTAAACCAATTTATGAAACATTAAACAAACTTCAATTTATTCAAAAATAATGAAAAAATTGTCATCAGAAAAGTTGTTAAAAAAACTATGAACTACAAACTTCACTGCCCTTGAAATTAATCTCTATTTTTACTAATAAATCCTTCAACTCTTTTTTTCTCAAAAAAAGAAAAATATTTATATCTCTTTCCAATACTTCTATCATATAAAAGGAACATTATACAAATATATATCAACTAAATAAGAAAATATACAATACTCCTGATGTTGTTCAACTTATCTCTAAATCTGATTATCCTCATACTGATTCCATAGAAAGCAATAATCCTAAAAATAATTCAAATAAAGGCATTAATTAAGATCAATCTCTTCTATTACCCAGTATTAACTCAAGTATAGAAATTAACTAGCAACAACACAATTCTAATCATCAGTTATGGGCAGACAAAACAGAGTATTCTATTAATGAATATAATATTAAAATCTCAATTCCTCCACATTATAGTTAAACAATATTCAAGACAGTTGACTTAATTACTAGCATATCCAGAGATCCTAAAGTATTAGTTGAACTATATATCAAAATTATAGACCTATATACTGGATAGGATCAAGAAACATTATAATTATTTTTTGAGGATCCTAATCTAAAAAGAACTAATAAAAAAGAAGAAAAGAGTATATAGCAATTATTAAGAATTGGGTTTGTCATAAAATCAAATGGATTAGTTTTTTTAAAAAAAAAAAACTCTTTCCTGAAAAATTCCAAAAATGAAAAAATTTTCTTATTAGGCAATTATATAAAAACCAACTCATTCCTGTTACTAAGTAGCTACAATGAGAAAAATATAGTCACCTCAGAAGAAACCAGAAGTGCTAACAAGCAAACAATATTAAACTATAATGAGAACAGACTGTCAAGAAACAACGGAAGAATTATAAAACCTAAAGCAACAACCTCAACAGCACACTCAGACACACCCCACTTGGCACGAGATCTGTAACCCAAAAGAAAACATCAGGACGAGCAGCAGAAAAAGAAAAGGAGAAGGTAGTAATAATCAAAGCAGACTGCGAGATGGAAACTGAGAGGGTAGTAACAATCGAATTGAACTGCGAAATGGAAACTGAGGCCCCAATCCAAATAACAGAACTGGCAAAAGAAATGGAACCAACAAGACCATTGACCCCCATTACTATTACTATTATCAGCAATCCAAATTCTCCTAGACAACAAGCTCAGAACTTGTCCCTAAACATTACGGAACAGACCGTCTTCAGTTACAAGAAAGAAAGTCAAGAAAATGAGCAAGGACCAACTAGAGACTTGACATACTCACAAGCTAAGAGACCTGAAAAGGTCCTTATCGACCCAGACCTAGTACCAGGACAGTCACAGGTGGAAAAAATCAACTTTATCAAACAAAAAATGGCAGAGCTGCACTTCTTGAAACATGCGTACTTTGAATATCCAACCGGTTACCCCCAGATCGCAGCTATTTTTGACGATCAAGAAGATCTTCACAAGACATGTGAGATCAACATCACAGACTATGAAATAGCCAAATTCAGAAGGATTGCTCACCCAGGATCACACGAAAGCAAGTCCCGAACTATCAGGATATGGGATATTACACAACATTTCCCTAAGACAAATTTAGTAGAATTCTTTGACAACCAAATCAACATTGACTATATCACTCTACAAAGAGCAGGCCCTTTCCAATCAGCTAATATCACATTTACAAATACATCAAACTACATAGAAATTAGCCGGGAATGGGCAATTGAACGTGGATATCACTCATGCAAGATATTCCCTTCTACAGGACACATGAAATCAAACAAGAAAGAGAACGCTTCAGCGCAGCTCTTACTTAGCTACCTCTCAACACTGCAGCATCTGATCTGGCTGTAATCATTACTAGCACAAAAGCAAAATCATGTTATATCCCCTGCGACAACAACAATCAGACCAAGAGACTTGCAATCTTTACATATGTAACACAGGAAGACCTTTCCGCAGCAAAGACAACTGTACCCATGATCAGAGAGGCACAAACACAATGGATCGATTGTAGAATCAGACTGTGTCCCATTTGCAGCTCATCAGAACATAATCTTCCCCTGTGCCCAGAAAGACCAGAAATGAAACCATTAAGACAATTCATTAACCGCTTCAACAACCCAAGGATCCCAGCAGGAAATAGATTTGACATCCCACCAAACTGCAGATACAAAGAAGTCAAGTACAACAATAACCCTAGAAGCTATGCAAATATCATTAAATATGAAAGCAACACAAGCAACTAACTGGCAGGAAAAGACTTATATGAACTATTCCTTTCCTTGCAAGGAGAAATCCAAGAGATAAAAGCCTCCCTAAAAGATCTAGATGAAAGGATAGATACTTTAGAACAGGAATGTGCCAACAGATATCCTGAAAGCATCAACGAACTCATGAAAGAATTGGAGGAGACACCAACAACAGACAAATCCATTTCAGAAGTAACCTCAAACACAAGCATACAAGATATTAGAGCATCACAGAAAGCATACCAAAAACAACTTAATAAAATGAGCTCCACAATGGAGGAAGCAATCAACCTATTCAAACTATTACAACTGGCCAGTCTAGCAGGACACAATTCATCACAATAATATGATAAAACAAACACTTGTAACATCTCCAAGGGAGATAGATAAAATAGGCAACAATAAACCTAACTCAACACTAAAACATCAAATGAAACAAACTATTCTAACAAACACAACATATACGGATAACAACAAAGTCAACAATTGGAAGATCCATACAATAAATATCAGGGGAATAAATAAAGAAAACAAACAAATATTACTTACAACATATGCGAAGGAAGAACAATATAATATAATAGAAATCACAGAAATATGGTTACCACATTACTACAGATGGACAAAGGAAATAGAGGAATACGCAGTCTGGACAGCAAGAGAAACAAGGTACAAAACCAGCACAGGAGTTGGAATCATTATTAAAAAAGAATGGGCAATGCATATTTATAAATCAGAAACTTGGCAAGACAGGGGCATATACATCGACATGGCCTTCAAGACCAAGATCAGATACTAGGAGAATTCAATGAGATAGTAAACAGTGAGCTAGACAGAACTATCAACAAAAAGAAGCCAGGCTCTTACAACAGAAAACTAGTCAACACACTTATAATCTATAACTTCATAGACACATATAGACACTTAAATCCATACACAAGAAGCTTTATATACAACAGGAGCAAGAGTGGTTATGATAGCAGACTAGTGTTAGCATTAATTATTAGTCATATTTTTCTTTAATTATTATCTATAGTTTTTGTCTATCATATTACTGTAGTTCTATTTTTAGATCATGTGACACATATGATGCAAGGTATGTCTCATTGGTTCATAGGATAGATCCAATTAATAGGGCAAAGTAGTGATTGATGTAGTATGCATTATTTAATCTTATTATTTAATTTTTATATCTTATCTATATTTAGCTAGCAGGTTACCCAAGTGAGCAGATCTGACATATTGACCTAATTTGGCAAATCTGGTAGATTTGGTCACTTTGGTCACCAAATAATTAATATTCAATTATGTATATAAAGGCCAGCTGTCCAAAGCAGTTGACCCAAGGTTTTACCTACTGAATTCTCTTATCCTTGACATTATATATCTCTAATAAACCTTCTAATTAAACCAAATCACCCAAAGCCTCTTTCAACATATTTGTGTAACCTCTACTATCATTGAATTATCAACTTTAGTATACTACAACTGAGGTATTCTCCCTCAACTTAAAGTGGATTACTGCTATAGTTGTCCTGTCTATCTATCTGATTTGGAGGTTATTGGATAGGTTGATATTGGACTACATATGGATATCAAGACAATTGATTCAACACATAGAAGAAGTGACGCATATATCACTAACTACAACTATAGCCACAGATCACAAAATGGTCACAATAATAGTAAGCATTCCACACTAATACTGGAACAAGGTGGCGAATAGGAAAAATAATAATACAAAATAAATAGATTATGAAAACTCATCCAACAAACAATGGAATAGCTTTAAGGAAGCTATGGAAGAAAAGGCCTCAAAAACCCTATCACACAGCTATCTTCATCTAGAAGAACTCTGGAACCAATTCAAAAACATACTTCTGCAGGCTAAGAAACACCTAAAAAAATAAAGGAAGAGTAGGAACATTAAGACAATTCATGAGTCCAGGTACAAGAACATGATAAAACTCCTACTCCTGATGAGAAAAACGTATAGAACATCTGAACAACAAATCACCAGACAGGAAAATGGAAAAAAAGATAGCAGGGATGGTAGACACCATTAACAAAAAGGAAGGAAGAATTAACAATCTACCATCCAACCAACACATCAACCCCAGTAGAATAGTTTAACAGTACCAATGGTTGAAGAAACTGCAGGAGCTTTGAAAGACAGAAAACAGGATAGCCCAACAAGAGATCAGAAGGAAAAAAAAAATAATCAATGATAGAATCGAAAAGTGCTTCAAATTTCTACAAGAAAAACCAAAGAAGATATAGACAGCATACTGGATAGGCCATACAAGAGGATAGATACAAGCAGATTAGTAGAATATACTATGGCAAGTGAGACCATAATTGGCATAGATCCAAACGAAATCAAAACCAAAGTCAGGAACCATTTCAAGAAATGGACACGGCACCAAGGAAACTGCAAACCTGTAAAGCTATCCAAACTGAATCAGTAGATATGCATCAATCAAACATATAAATCCAGACTGGTATAGCCAGTGTACAGACGAGATCGAGACTCAAGAAGTTAAAAAAGCAATCAAGGCCAAAAACAGGCATAGTGCACCAGGACCTATCAAAATACTATACATCTTATTGAAAAATCTGGGCCCCAAGGGAATTCAACTATTAGAGTCGATTTACAACCGGATCCTAGAAACAGAGAAAGTTTCCAAGAAATGAAAACAAGGAGAAATCTATCCCATTCCAAAACCCAAAGACTGGATGGGAAATATTAACATTATGTGACTAATCACTCTCCTGGAAATAATGAGGAAGGTCTTCATATCCATTATCAACAACAGGATAGCAGGGACACTGAATCAACACCATATAATATCAAAAAGCAACTGGGCAGGGCTTCCTGGCAGTAATACATAACAGCCAATACACATAATAAACAATCTTTCAAAATAAGCTAGAAAAGTAGAAAAAGAGATATGAATTTTTAGCCAAGACATAAGCAAAACATACAATTCGATAAACAAAGATATGATAATATTGGCACTCAAGCATATCAAGCTCCCCGAAGGAATAATAAGCATAATAGAGAACACCTTAACAGACAGACATAACAGAATCATCACAGCGCACAAATACACAGAGAAATACAAGATTCAGGATGGGATCAACCAAGGATACACTATATCTCCATTGCTATAGCAGATTTTCTATGATTCCTTAATACAGGAAATTGAAGACAGGAAAATGGAATACAAAATAGAAGTGACATGGAGTGCCAACCTCACAACAAACAACAATCTCAGGACACCCCAACATGCCAGATCACAAATAGTCTCAGCAACAGCATATATGGATAATACAATCTGGTATGCTCCAAACTGATCTAAAATGCAAAGTATCCTTGACATAGCATCAGAGTTTCTTCAAATCAATGACATACAAGCCAATGGAGACAAATCTTCACTGATATGCATTAATGCAAGTAAAGCAGATTGGGAACAAAGAGTCATACTGGCTAGGACCAAGATTATATCCTTGAGGAAAAATGAGACGGCAAGCATATTGGGAGTTTGGATATCAGAAGATGGGAAAAAACAGTATCAGAAACAACTCATCCAAGAAAAGATTGATAACATAGTCAATCTCATCAAATGGAAGAAAATAACAGACAAGCAGATATATTACATAATAAATCAGGTCTTATACCCAGCAGTCGAGCATCTCCTCAATGACATGACCCTTTCAGAACAAAAATATGACCAACTAAACAGCAAGATAGTCAAAACCTTTAAACATAAAATCAACTTATCAAAGACAGCCCCAACACTATTATTCACATAGACTTTGGATACAGATTTTTCAACCTGTGGGACAAACAGGTCCTGCTACATGGAAACAACTGGTCCAAAAGAATCAATGGCTTCTAAACATGCAGCAAAACAGCATGGATCAGACTACAACAACTTCAAAACTAGTATTGGTCAAATACATCTATCTTAGAAGACAAATACCTCTTTTGGATAAAAAAACGACAGAACCTCACAAACGATATCTTCAACATGCTCAAGATACATAGTATTACATTTGAGACAACAGAACATACGACCCTATACATCACCCCTCAGGAAGGAAAGACAGCGATCAATGACATGGTATCAGAAGAATAGTATAATCAAAATAGACCAACGTTAAAGAAAAGAGGTATTCTTTTAAGGAACAACTTATGAATGATGATCTATCAAGACCCCTCACATAGCAACAACTCAGAACACACAAAGGTAGACAGG
Source organism: Acaulospora colombiana (assembly GCA_910592055.1). Taxonomy (NCBI): domain Eukaryota; kingdom Fungi; phylum Glomeromycota; class Glomeromycetes; order Diversisporales; family Acaulosporaceae; genus Acaulospora; species Acaulospora colombiana. The sequence goes on from CAJVPT010000984.1 coordinate 8,822, forward strand.
GAAGGACTACAAGATGATTTCAAGATCTACGACAAATTATATGCATAGACCCAAATCTGAACTCATACACAAATATATTAGATTCCTCTCCTAGCAATACAAACAACAACTTTTAAAATAACACCCTAGTGCTTCCATCACAACTACCGACAACTATCAAATAGATAGCTATAGAATCAGATGGAAAAATCGCAATATATAGAAAAAAGAGAATGGTAGACTCAAACAAGATAATAGCCAACCATATGACATCACTCCCATCAATGTCACCCTCTTCAAGTGTAAAGGATGCCGAAGAAACAACCAGCAATTAAGGAACCAATATAAAGAAAAAGGTCAATACATAGTAGAACTGATTAGGGCAAGAACTGTCAACATAACTGTAGATCACAGCTCCAAACCGAATGACCTCAACCAAGACCCAACAACAGGATAACAGGATACATTGAATAGGTTATGCTCACCCCTAAAGGAATCAAAAAAGCACTGCAAGAAAGAGAAACAGTACTAACAACTCCAGGGAAGATACCACAAATCCACGTAGATCAACTCTCAGAAACAATACACTTAATACACAGTAGATTAGTCGGACATCCAAATCTCACAGATCAGCTTACAGCCATCGCAACAAAGATCAGTAAACTCAACAATCTAAGGCTATATACAGATGGCTCCTTCACCAGACACCCAGAAAGAAGTAGAATGGGTTTAGGTTGGATCATAATCACAGAAGACGAAAAACAAGTAGCAAAATTCCAGGTAGAAACATACGACACCCCCTCATCCACAAGAATGGAACTAATGGCTATACTAACAGCAATAAGTACCATCAGTCCCAACAAAACCATTACCATCCTTACAGATAGCCAGGTAGCATTCAACATGCTAAGAACACCCACAATCAGGAAGAGACACACAAGGAAAACAAACCAGTCAAATCAAATTCTTAGTAGCACTATCATAGATCTCATCCAAACTAAAAGACTAATAGTTAATTGGACAAAAGTCAAGAGTTACTCAGGCATCCCAGGTAATGAGAAAGCAGACCAGTTGGCAGTCACAAGCATCACAGACAAACTCAAGCACACTATAATAGTTAACATATGAATGGCAACAACTACTAATATCTTAACTAGATGAAACCAAAAACAATATGACATCCCAATTAAGCCCCTAACAAGACAGATCCTCGAAAACAAATGGGCAAGTAAATGGTGAACACTGCACAGAAACCAGGACTGGCTGAACCAAAAAAAAATCCAGGGAAATCCACTGCCATTAACATTTGAGCTCCTAATGATAACCAAAATTACAATAACAACAACCAATATGAGAGGTTACACGGACCATTTCTTCAGAATCAAAACATGAATGGGAGAACTACCTATTATGGATAAACTAAATGAAAGATGCCTGATATATATTTGAATGACAAGTGTAAAATCTATAAACAGAACAGAGAAACAAACTATCATATCTTCCAATGTGGCACAACACAAACAAAACTCCAGGAAGATTACCTACAGGCCTTAACAGAGGAAAGTGCAGCAAGAGCTGAAGACAAACAGACAGAACCGATTCAAAGCAAATGGAAAAGAATATCAATAATCCAGGAGTACAATGAAAATATCCAAGCATGGCATCAAGTGGAAGGAAGGACATCGTTAAGGGAGTCATAACACATGGCATGATTCAAGCAACAGAATCTATAATCAAAGACAGAAGTAGAGCACTAAACACAATCAGAGAAGCAATACACAAATTCTGGCAAGCCAAGTGAAAAGCATGGAAATGAAAATGTAACATTACAATCAGTTGGGAAAAAAGCCAAAACATAGGGAAAAAACTAAAGTGCAGGAAGAGACAGGCCAAATGAAACACAGCCAATAATCAAATAATACCACAAAGTCCAGACTCACCAACCACACAAACCATCAAATCCTTCGAGTCAGATCCAGAACCTAAATGAGTTCAAACAGATCTGAACAAATATCTCAAGGACAGGTTTGGGCAACTATACATAAAATCTACAAATATCATAATAGAAAACATCCTTAACAACAGTTATTTCCCTTTCTTTTTCTTTTCAATCAATATTAGTACTAGTGGAGTCTTAACATGCTAGTATCCACCAAGGTGGACTGCAGCAAGTCACAGGATTTCTAGTAATAGAATACTGAGTTATAGTGTTTTTTTCCTTTCGTAAATGTATAAACTCGCAATTAAATTTGCATATATAAGCCTATATTAATGAATAAATAAAAACTCAATAGCAGAACTTCGCCAGTTAAAAAAAAAAAAAAAAGATGGTTTAGTTTTTAATTGCAAATAGAACTTAGAAAAATCTATAGAATGACTTCTTATAAATAATAATTTTATTAATTAAAAAAGTTATTCAAATTAGTAAAAGAGTAAAATATTATTATCCAAATTGTATTTAGAAAAATAGTTTTTCAATGACAAGTGAGTTAGTATATAAAAGTCATAACAATTTGTAAATATCTAGTATATATACAATAAAGATATATTATATTAATCTAACTGTAAATTAAACATAATAATAATAATAAATATTAAAAATAATATTAAAAGAAAATTGGATTTTAGCTCTCAGGTCGCAATTACAAGGTCTGTAGTTCAATACCACTTAAGGATTAAAAAAAAAAAAAAATCAAAAATTATCCTTCTAATCAGATTTACTGGTTATCCTATAAAAGTTGTACTCAATTATCTAGATCCTGTCAAATTAATTAGGTTGTATGAAGATGGGACCTCTGGTCTTTCTGACAATCGTAGGTTGAAATCAGGTCAAAGCAGGAAAGGTTGTATAAGGAAAGGTTTTGGGTCTAACTCCCATAAAAATCCTATAACCCCCTGGGTACAGCAGACTTTATAGTATAAACCATCCTTCTAGCTCAGAATATTCCAATCTAATGCTTCACTTAAATGAAAATCAGTCAAATGGGACTAATTCGATGTCACAGATGGTAATAAAGAAAATAACATGCCTCCTTCCAAGGTTTAAGCAAATAATATTTCTAGAAATATTGGAGGGTAAAACTAATTCTATCGGATATATACTATACAACCTAGTTTAAATAATATAATAAAAATTTATAAAAGCTCATTGCTAGATTAGCCTATCTCACCATTGATGATTGTGTATTTGACTATTCAGCCTCTAGTTGGATTTGCCCACTTTTTAAGTGGTAGTAAATTCACCTAGAAATACTATGATAGGTTATCATTAATCTGCATATATATAGAAATATATAGTTTGTATAAGATGATTGATATCAATGCCTAGGATCTTTAAATCTCTAATGTTAAGTAAATTCTTAATAAATATGCCCTCATCTAATATTAGTTGCGATTTAAATAAAAAAAAAAAACAAAAAAGAAAATTGGATTTTATTTTTAAAAAAATTAATTAATTCTTCAAAAGTATAAATATTTGAAATGTTTTATCTTCAAAAATCTAATTTGATAATACATCAAAGTAACTATCAATATTTTTTTTCTATAATATTTAGCAAAAAAATTATAAAAAAATATTTTATTATAATTTAATATTAAAAAATTAAAAATTAAATATAATATTTTAGTTGATATAAAGTGAGAATTAGAATTTAACAAAAAATAAATTTTATAAAATTGTAATATAAAAGAATTTAAAAGAAGTTTATTGATATAATTATAAATAAATAAAAAATTATAGAATAAAATTTTTGAAAAAAATTAAAATATTATATATATATATATATATAGTATATATATAATTCTTTCCACTGATCCTCAAAATTTTAAAAATTTTCCTTTTATAGGTTTTTTCTAAAGAAAAAACCTTTCCACAAGAAATAACCTCAAGGAGAGATAACATTAGCAACAATTTCCCTTCATATGATATACACTTAACTTTTAATAACAAGAAAGAGATAATGCTATCAATAGCAATATCCTTACACCCTTGTTTTACTTAAGAAAGAAGAGAAAATAAGGACAAACTGATTCATAATAGGTTTCTTGAGACTCAATATCAACTTCACAAAGCTTTTAGCCAAGCCAGTATAGGTTAACACCTTTTTAGGCACTAAGAGAGGTTTCAAAAGCAATAATCCAGACTGATAAATCAGTTCAAAGTCAGGGCTCCAAAAACCTAGAAGAACGTTTAGATCTCTTGGATAAAATAATAAAGATTAATAGTAAACAATTACAACAACTAATTTATCAACTTATATTATATAACATGAATATGTAGAAGTGCATATAGTCTAGTTATAACAAAACAATAATTAAAGATATGTCAACATACTACAAAAAAGTAACACTATCAATTTGACTATATTACGAGCAATAAATAAGTAATATATATATAGATAAATAAGATTAGCACATAAGATTAAAATATATGAAGAAATAACATATTGGTACGAATTATCTGATTATATAATCTAATATAGTATCTTATTTATAGATCATTATAAAAAAAAACAACAAAGTATCAAAATAACCTAATATATATAAGTTTATTTACCTTATATGACAACATAACTCAAAAAGAGCAAAACATTATTAGAATTTTGGAAAGACATGAAAAAGAAATTTTTAAAATATTAGAAAATATTACTACCAGTTATGATCCCCAATAAGAACTATGGGAAACAAAAATATTACAACATAAGCTAGAATACAAAACAAAAGACCAACTATATATTCCAGTAGGAGCAATTCACGTGACTTTAATATTAGACAATATCTTAACTACTCTATTAAATATAGATCCTGGAACCTTGGCAAAAAAACAGATGTTAAGAAGATATATTATCATTCTGTGGAAAAAGGGACAAGGCAAGAAACAAAATCTCAAAGTTTCTATGCTTGAAGAAAAGATGTATAACATGTTAATAAACAAGGCTGAATATCATACTGCAAATCATAATATAAAAGAATCCAGGAAACAGATAACATTTCAATGGATATTTAACCAACTTCTAGAAAACTGAGAAAATCCAACCAATTAAAAAAGCTGAAATGGAAGATCAGAATATAACAAAGCTGACAGAAGTAGAAATGATTAAGAAAACAGTTCAAAAAACTTGTATTACAGATAATATTTCTTACAATACACACAATAGAATATAAGATTCTACAGTCAATTTCTACTTTATCAAACAAACAGGTACAATTAAATTGAAAGTACTTCAAGCTACACTATCAGGAGACAACAAAGAAGAAGAAATAAAAATCTCAAGAGAACCTTAAGTATTTCCAAGAGACAAAATCCCTTCAAGACTGAGTTCATTAATGGCAATCACTGAATTACTTTTGGTATTAATGAAGATAAGAATATAATATAATGTTTAGAATCAAGTAATAAAAAAGAAGAGGAAAACTTCTCAATCAAGAAAATAGATCAAGATAGGAGTACATATTCAAACTTTCAAAGATATTCTTTAAACAAAAGATTCTTCAAGCCAGAAAACTTTTCTTCAGCAAAAAACGAATCAAAGTATATTACATTGATGGATACAAAACACAAATGTAATAAACAATCAATTAGAAAGGTAATAAAAGAATATGGAGAAATAGTTAATATTCATGAATATCATATGGCTTTTCACCAAAAAAGATTCAGGATCTATTTATTTATATATTATGAGTACATCAAATTGGAACAACATTGGGTACTCAAGATTAAAGTCAATTAAATAAGATTAGTAATGATTCAAAAAGAATTAGATAATCAAGAAATAATCCAAATATTTAAAGAAACAAAGCATTATTCTTTAAGACTATATGGGATAAAGGAAAGATCTATAGAACTGATATTTTAATTACTCAGTTAGACAAAAGCAAAAGCCTTTTACATACCAAGAAATAAGATTACTCTAACACCAGAAGACTATACAGTAATATACTTTGAAAATAAAAAAGATTTGAAAGAGACATTTTAGCAATAAATTATAATTGAAAACTAAAGACTAGTATGGAGTGAGAAAAACTACTATCAATATCAATGTAGAATGTTTATTGACTTAAACAACTTATATTAATCAGATATCTCAAATTATTTTATTGAAAAAGAAAAAAGCAGAGATATAATAAGTATAGAAAAAAAACAAATGACTATACGGAGATGAAATATCAGAGTATAGCAACAATAGATATTAGGAATTGTAGGAATTACCACATAAGAACTAACAAGTATACTGTATATCAAGACCAGATCCATCAGCTACTGATAGTAATAGGAAACCTTTAAGAAGAAGAAAAGGTCATATTTCATATAAAGAGATACAGAGTAAAGGAGAAGAAGAAAACAGTAACACCAACACTAGACATAAAAAAAGACAAACAACAAGATGCAAAACTAGAAGCCCAATCAAACCCAGATCAGGAATCTGAAGTATCTCATTATGCAAATTAATAAAAAACTTGGTAAAAGGATCGATAAACTAGAAAAAGATTCACTTAAACAAAGGTCCAACCATTTCTAAAAGAAATACCAGTTCAATCACAGAAGGATAGGAAATATCTACCCATTATTCCCAACATAACAAGAGCAAAGCATGAGAAGAGGAACAAATTAGTACTAAGGATCAATAGTATGATCAAGACCTTGAGACTTTTCTCCAAATGAAAAAAACTGTATTTATAAATAGAAAAATATCACTAGAAAAAGAAAAACAAGAAGGTATAGATATCAAAAAGAAAGTAATAAGAATTGGAACATATAATGTCAGAGATATTACTGATAAAACAAATCAATATAACCTTATAGAAAAAATATTAGAGCAAGGTATTGGAATTATAGATATATATGAAACAAAACTAATCAAATCAAAGACAAAATAGGTCTTTCAAAATCAAGTGATATATAAATACTTCTATAGTACTAACAAAAATACTCCCTATAAAGCAGGAGTTAGCTTATTGATAAGAAAAGATCTGAAAAAGAAAATAGTATCAGTAGAAGAGATAGGAAGATATATGATAGTAGTCAATATACTTATAAGAAGAAATAAAATACAATATATAGCATCCAAATTTATATCCTTTTTGATAAACAACGAAGTAATAGAATATAAGAAAAAGTACAAAACTTTATCAAAGAAAAATATAGACAGAATTTTCATATAATAATTATAAAAGATTTCAAAGCTACATACAACCCAGCAGAAGATAGAACATCAACTTCCAGGATAATATTCAAACCATCTTGGCATTTAGAAATCCAACTATTTAACTCTCTAAATGAATGGAATTTTATAGATATACAAGTGATATAGGAAGGAAAAAACAAAACTTCAACAAGATGAAATGCTACTGACAATAGCTGAATAGATTTACAAAATTTCCATTACTATGTTTTGACAATCAAAGTATGAAGAAAATTACTGGCAGTAATCATATAATGCTCATGATAATATTATATGATGATAATTTTTTTTCAAGAAAAATCATTAACTAATTCATTATAAAGAATGAAAAAAAATTGATATTGAAGGATTAACAGTAGAACAATGACAAGCATTTAGGAAAAGTACAAACCATAAGTTTAGAATAATGCTAGAGCCTTTGTTAAAAGAAGAGCCATAAGAGAGTAGAAGAGAAATACATATAAACACAATATGAAAAGTTTTTAAAGAACAATATATAAGGTAACACACAATAAACTAGCAATTAAAAAGATATCCACTACTAAAAAAAAACATTACAAGCATGGTCCAGAATATGTCAAATATAGATAAGCTCTTTAACTAAAAACACTTCTCAAGAAAGCACAAACCTTACAAAAACCAAACAAGCTATAGGTCCTTGGTATAGCAATTAAGAAACACAATATAGCATACAACACCAATTACCAAATTAAAAACCATTGTATTTAACATAATATTTCAAATATATCATGTATACTTTTAAAAAAAAAAATAAGTAATGCAGTAGAAGGCTTAAAGCTTACCTATCAGAATATAGAGACAAGATAGACAAAAGATACCATTAAAAAGGTCCTAGAGCAAAGGTGTAATGATTTGTAAAATCATCAAAGAAAAATAGTAAATTCTTTGACAGATAGAGAGTGAATTAAAATAGATTGGATAGAGGCAAAGTCAAAAATAGAGAAAATAACTACATAACAACTAAAAGAATAAAATAGAAAAAGAAATAAGAAAATACTATCAAAAAGCATTCAAAATATAAGATGCAAACTTCAATAATATAATAGAAGACTAGAAAGTACAATACAGTTTCAAAAGCTATATTAAAGAAAAATGGTATAAGGATCTCTTAAAGCTGATTTCTCCAAAAAAACTAGATAAAACACTCTGAGCACTTCCAAATAACAAAGTCCTATGAAAATTACAAATCGGTTATAAAATATTAAAAAAATTAGATTCAGACAAGTAAACTTTACCTGAGGAAAATATTGAACTACTTTTTAAAATAGGAGGTTATGTCATATAGATGGAAGCAAAGACATATTTATCTGATATCAAAATCAAAGCCATGGGAGTATGAACTTACCAACACAAGACCAATAGTGCTGCTAGAAGCTATATGAAAGTGTTTCACTAAATTCTCACAAATAAATTGAAAAATATTTGTAAGAGCAATAATATCCTGAGAAGTCCCAACTATGCAGAATTACTAAAAGAAAGTATGGCTGAACCAATACAAATTCTTAATAATATCTATAAGGAAGCAAGAGAAAACAAAAAGGAGTTATAGATTCTTTTTCAAGATATGGCAAAGGCTATGATATGATCAATTCAATATGCTAGTCAAGGCCACAAAAAGAACAAAATTCTAAAAGATTTTATCTAAATCATAATAAGTCTATTTTACAATAGAAAGTTTGAAGTGATGTATAAAAAAGATTCAACAGAAGCAATCATTACAGGAGATGGAATAGATCAAGGAGAAACTATTTTACTTTTAATGTGAAGAATATTTTATGATTCTCTACTATGTAAGATCCAAAATGATGAAACAAAAGAATACAAAATATTAGTTACTTGGAACCCAGATTTGAAAAGAAATAGTAATAGGAAGTTAGAGTCACAACATGTAGCAATAGCCTTTATGGATGATACCACATGAATAACTTGATCAAAGAAAGATAGAAAAAAATATTAAAAGAAGCAAGAATATTTTGTAAAGCAAATGACTTCTAGATTAATTGTAATAAATCAGTCCTAGTTACTATTAACAACTTCAATCATATCTGAAAGAAGTTCAAGTAGGAGTCAATAAAGAAATAATAAAAGAATTGGATAGAACCAAACAAGCAAGGTTTCTGAGTATTCGAATAGACAATCAAAAAATAGCAATTAAGCTTAAAGAATGGATGCTTAAAGAAATTAATATAGTTACTAGAGTTCTAAAGAATAAAAAGCTAACAGACAAACAAGCTCTTTACATTTTGAATAGAGTGCTAATACCAAGAATCAAATTCAGAATGCAACATAATATATTATCTTGAAAGATGTACAACAACTTAACAACAGCATACAGAAAACTATTCAAAAATAAGATTATATTATGCTGATCAATATCCAATAGTGCAATATATAATTTCAAGATTTATAACTTAAAGAATATTTAGATATTATAGAAAAAAAACCAGATAATAGGATTGTGTAATAGATTAAATGATCCAGGGTCAGCCAGAACTACAACAATTATTAAACTTAAGTAAGCACAAGTTAAATACTGGATGTCTATTAATATGCTTACATGTAATTCACTAAATAATATTTCAGGAAAAGGTAATTTCTTATTGCAAGTATTGAAACTGACCAAGGACATAGGCATGATCTTTCAAAACTGGAAATGGAATGATATTTTCGAATAGAACCAAGAAAATAGTCCAATTAGAGAACACTTACTGATAAAAAAGTACAGGAAAGCAATTTTAGCACTCAGAAACAATAAATTGATGTATATAGATTAGTTAGTCAACTATGAAACAAGAGAAATATGAAACTGGTAAATTCTCTAACTATTACAAAAAACAAGCAAAGGATCTATTTTAGGATGGTACCTATCTATAACTTTAGATAATGCAAGAAAATAAATTAAAACAACTTATAGAATCCTAGAAAGAAGAATGGATAAAATAGAGTCTAAAACATCTTATTTTCAATATCAACTTTGATAAATAACAGAAACTCAGAATAGTTACAAGAAGTAAATTTCAATAGCAATAGATAATTTAAGGAAAATTGATTTAAAATAATATTTTAAGATAAATTAAGATAGAGCACTTTGAATGTATCGACCCTGTTAAAAATTGAAAATCAAAGTTAGCTCAGTGTTAAGGTTGTATGAAAGATATAAAGATAGAATACCAATGTATAATTGAAACAAGTATAGAGAAAAAATATATAGTTCCCTATCTCAATACAAAAAAGTTTACCAGAAGATCCCAATCACTGAAAATTTCAAGTTCTAAAGAAGCATTGAAAGATATAATATATAGAACAATATATAGTAACCAAATAATTACTCAGAATGAAAGAGTACTACAGGTTGAAATAGAGAATTGAAAAACAAATATTATCAAAGATTATATTGAAAAGGGTACTTACCAATTCTATCTAATCGAAATACTCAACTGTAATAAGCAAAGAAAAAAACCAATAATATTCTACTTCAAAGGGTTATTATAAACCATAGAAGTATAGATATGAGAATAGAAGTAGCATAGATACAGATAGAAGAAGCAGTAAGAGAAAGTAAGTTCCAAACTGAAGTAGAGAGTTGGCTTTTATCCATTAGAACTGAATTAGTAGCAATAATTTTTATATTACTAATAGTCCCAGTAGATAATAAGATCAAGATCTTTATAGATAGTCATGTCAGTATCTTAAAATAGAAAACTATAGAAAAGAAGAACTTCAAAATAATCTATAAAAGATGATTAAAAGAACAGAACTGGTTTCTATAGTTATATTGCTAGATTTTATAAAGAAAAAGAAGCTGGATTTCAAGCTAATAAAGGTTAAGGCACACTCCAATATCCAGTATAATAAAGATCTGATCAAAGAAGCACTAAGATTTCTAGTAATAAAAAAGATGATCATAAAAATTAAATGGCAGGATATAGTGTTAAATACTCCTATAAGACAAGCTATTAAAAAAATTAATAATAAGTAATAGCCTACTAATGAACAACTCAAGATAGAAGCAAAAAAGATAGAATTGGCAAATCCAAGATCAACACAGATACATATGGAACCTGGTATGAGAATATTTTAAGAAAGAACAAATATAAAGCACCTCATTTAAAAGCTCACAAACAAAAGCTTTCTTACTAAATTGATCAATGATAAGCTATTAATACTAACAAAGCTGGCTATAAGAAAATAAAATCTTTATAAACAAGTGAAATGTATTATATGTAGCCAGGAAGAGAAAACAATAGAACGCTTGATAAAATGCCTAACTTACAAAACTCATTAGAATGAGATATGGCAAAAAGAAATAAAAGGAGTTTTGAAAGAATTCAAAAAGCTCTTAAAAGAAAAAAAACTGAATCAGAAGAGAAAGAGTTGAACTTAAGAATAGATAATAGAATAGAAACAGGAGAAATTGATAAATAGATAGCAAAACTGATAAAAAGAATCTCAAAAACCAGTCAGAATACACTTAGCTTCTGTATGGGACTAATAAAGAAAAAATTAATTATCAAAATAGTAAATTTGATATGTTATGGCAAGATAATCAGAAAAAAAGCAAGAAAAAGGATAATAAAAATGCAAAAAAAAGTACATAATCACTTCCAAAAAAAAAATATGAAATACAAAATATGAAAAGATAATTAAATGGGAACAAAAATCAGGAATCTACAAATATATCAAGATAAAAAGACTATTATATTTATGAGACTAAGAAAGAAAGGGCAAAAGTACTGAAAGTTAATCCAATAAGGACCCAATATATGAAGAAAAAAGAATCAAAGACAAAAAGTTGAAAAAAATCATGTTAAATAAAGTGAAGTATGATTGGGATTTTAATTTCTGTTAGAGCTCAAAAGAATGATCTGCAGTAGTGACTTACAGACAATAATGTTGAAAGTTGAAAAAGTTTTCACCTGAACCTCTAACAAAGTGATAAATCACTTCTGAAGTTATACTTAAAGAGGTAATACAATCAAAATAATTGAGTTGATTAGAGATTTAGCTTTAGCATTTCATTTAATATATATAGCTTATAAATATTTAATAAAGCATATATAATTAACCTGATAGAGGATTTAAGGAATATATATATATATATATATATATTTGGAATAGAAGCTCAGCAATATTTATTAACTTTAATAATGTAATATACAAATTAATGCAGAGATTACAAAGGTTGTCATATGGAGCCATATATCATTTATGTCAATAAAACTCCTTAAAACCTGACCTTTAACAGATTTACTGGGTAACTTGTTGCCCGGAGATATCCAGTTGGATTAAATTTCTACTGCTATTACTATCTAAAAAAAACTAGACACCCCTTATTAGATCTTCAATCCTTCCAAAGTCTTTTCAACTAACATGCCATGGTGAACTTGCTAGTTCCAAGAAAGGAGAAATATACCTTTCTTTTGATCCTGATGATTATGGTCTATTACCAATTATCGAGTGTGTTTAGAGAAAGAGTATAAGTTCAGTAGTATTTTGTGTTATACAAGAATGAAGAAACTATTTGAATCAGAACAAAAAACCCTGGAGTGATTTTTGGAATGGAAGAATGGTTGTGTTTTCAAGAGTAATGTGAGTTCTTGAGATTTCATTCCAATAGAAGAGATATTTATTCCATAGCCATGACACTTTTGAATAATAATGAAAGAGAGAAAACCACAGTTCATGTGATGTTTATCCACCCATACTTCTAGTCAATAACTTATAATGAACCTAAGGTTCTTATGGAGCTTAGAAAATGCATTCACATGTGTATTCTTGTTTACATTGTTGCTAACCATGAAGCAACCAATCTCCATCTTTAGCCAATCAATCTATCTAAAATCTAGTGTAAAAAAAATTCAAGGTCAAGCCAGGGTAGGTAAAATCCTTCAGAAAAATCAAGAAAGAATTGCTATACACTAAGAGAAAAGCTGTTTCTGCCTGTAGTAGTGATATCAGCAAGCTGGTATGAAGTTGTTGGCCCACACTTCTTCCTGGACTTTAAGACCTCCATAGGGAAAAGAAGGAGGGTATTTTTTCATTTGGTTTTTTCTTCCTAGAAAAGCTTTCTTGCCATTAACTTCTTAGGTAGAGGGTTTTTGAAGAGAAAAAGTAAACAAGAAGGGTAAAATATGACTACTGCTAAGCAAAGCAGGTGTTTTTAAAGAAAGTTTGAAGTTTATTACTCTTAAAATATAAAGTTTTGGAGAAATACTTCTTTGGAAGAGGTGGTTAGAGATCTATGGGAAAGAGTAATATATATATATATATATACAGTATATATATATATATTTAATTTTAAATTACAACTGATATTAGAAGCAAGCTCTTTATTAAGAATTAACTTAATTTTTTGGAAATAAATCCTTTTAACCTAACATCAATTATCTTATACAAACTATATAGTTCTATATACAGTACATGCTGATTAACAATAATCTATCATGACTGCACTAGTTAGACCTGTTATCATTTAAAAAATAGACATATACAACTAGTGACCTAATGATTAATACATAGTCATTAACAACATTGTTAAAGCTAGTTAATATTGAGCTATATTTTTTTACTTATAATTACTAATTTAATCCTTTTATGTATGCACTTTGATAGAATTATATACCCTTTAATACTCTCTAATATTTTTTGCTCAGACCTCGAAAGGAATACATCACCTTCTTTGTTACTACCTGTGGCATCAGATCAGTTCCTAGTAACTGACTTTCAATTAAGTGAAGCATTAGATTGAAATATTCTGAACCAGGAAAGTGGAGCTTCTAAAGACTACCAGGGTAGGTGGAGTTATATCATGTTCAGATAATTATTGTAGTCTTAAAAGTGAGGTTCTGGGATTTTATTTTCTGTTCAGTTCAGGAGGTAATTGAATATAATTCATATAATCAGACCAGAGGCCTTTCTTTATGCAATTCTTATAATAGATCTGTTTCAACCCAGTGATCAATAGGGAGATCAAAAGTTTTATCCTCATGTAATCTGATTATTTTTTTTCACATAGCCCTTGTGTAGTATTGAACTCTGGATCTTGTGATTGCAACCTGTGAGCACTATCACTATACTATTGATTTACAAGTCAATAAAATATTATATTTAAATTATATCATTATTATCTTTTTAATAAATAGCAAATCTTAAAAGAGAAATTTATTTTTTTATATAAATTTCTATCAGTTTCAATAGAATTACTATCAATTTTAAAATTTTCTTTAAAATCTATAACTATTTTTTTAATTTATAGTTATAGCAATATAATATATATATTAATTATTATAAAAATTGATAAAGATATATAGAGCAATTGCATTATGGCTAAACTAAATCTTATACTGATTCACTTATCAATAACTTTCAATTTTCAAAAGAGTTTTAACTTCTAAGTGTGACCTTGGGAACAATATTTTACTCTGTAATAGATTTTGAATAAATATTCTCCTAATTTACTCATTATTGATATTAGATTGTTACTATTTATTATCTTTCAAGGAATTGATTTTAAGAAATTACAAAAAGAAAAAGAAAAGAAAATATCTAAAAATGCATAATTGCACTACATGAAAATGAAAAAAAAAAATAGAAATAAAATTGTTTTATGTTTTTCAAAGAATCTTTATTAAAAACCTCCTCTTATTAGAAACTAACCTTCTGAAATATTTTTCTTTTTCTTGATTATCTGAGAGACTTATCTATTTATGATTTTGATTATTTTCTTGTAACATCTGAGATACTTATTATCTATTCAGATTCAATATTCTGCTTAATGCTTTCTTTCTTTCAGTCTTAATTTTATATCCATTTACATAGAAGAAAATAACTAATGGTAAAAAAACTCTTTCCGCTGATCTTCTGACCACACACAAAAAAGATGTTCGCAAGAAGTTTTTATACTTCCTTGCTATTAAAGTCTTAATACTTTCCTTAAAACAACTTGAAATATAACTTCAAGAGTCACTTCTATCCTTCCCCTATTGTTTTTAAACCTCTTCACTCAAAAACTTGACTCCTAGTGACCAAGAAAAGTCAAGTAATACCTTTGATACTAACGACAAGAAAGTTCCCAAAGGAAGAAGAACTGACTGTGAAGTACCTGAAGGCCTATTTAACCTTTAAAGCAGGAGGTATACAGAGGTTTTTGATGACAGAAGGGCTTATTTTTCCCCTTCCGGTCACTGTTGGGCCTCTTAGAGCTATCGCTTTCATGGTTTTCTGGGGAATTTTGCCTACCTCAGTTTGACCCTGAAT
>CAJVPT010000985.1:0-24240 GCA_910592055.1 Acaulospora colombiana
TTTTTTTTTTTAATTTTAAACCACAACTGGTATTAGATGCGAGCTTTATTAAGAATTAACTTAACATTTGGGGAATAACTAAATCCGTAGCATAACATCAATCAGCTCATACAAACTATATATTTTTATATATATGCAGATTAATGATAACCTATTGCGGTTTGTCCTAGTTAGACCAGCTACTACTCCTTGAGTAGGCAGACCTAACTAGGGGCCGGATAATTAATACATAATTATCAACGGTGTAGTTAAGCTAGTTAGTATTGAGCTTGTTAATTTGTGTTTGTTATTGTTTCACCAAGCTAGTCCTTTTCATGTGTACCCGACAGGATATTTTATACCCTCCAATATTCCCAGATATTATTTGCTCAGACCTCGAAAAGGGGCATGTTGCCTTCTTTGTCACCACCTGTGGCATCGGATCAATTCTTATTAACTGATTTTCAATTAAGCGGAGTACCAGATTGTGATATTCTGAGCTAGGAGAGCAAGGGTCCTAGAGATTGTCAGGGCAAGGAGTCTTGGGGGCATCTGTAGTAGGCTAGATCAGAAGCCTTTCTTCATGCAATCCTTTCATTAGTATGACCATAAATCTCAGCCCCTGATCAACAGAAGGCCAGAAGTCTCATCTTTCTGCAACCTAACCTGATTGGATCTTGTTTCGGATAATTGGATACAACTTTCACAGGATAACCGGTAAAACTTAATCAGAAGGTAATTTTTGATTTTTGGCCCTTAAGTGGTATTAAACTACAGACCTTGTGATTGCGACCTGGGAGCACTACCACTGTGCTATTGACCTACAGATTGTTTTTTTGAGTTTTATTTTTGTAATAAAATTTAAATCTATTTATAATTAATAAATTATTATTATCATATGTCTTGTTGCTTTTTTTTAAAAAATTTATTATTAAATTGATATTATTATATATTAAAAGAAATAATTGTAATTTAAATAATTTTTATATCTGCAGCAGTGATCTGTGAGTGATGATGTTAGAAATTGGAAGGATTTTTACCTGAACTATCAATAGAATGATAAATCACTTCCAAAGTTATACTTAGAGTCTTAGATAAATATAAGACTTTGATAAGTGAATTGGTTAGAAATTTAGTTTTAGGGATACATATATTATGTATAGCTTACAATTGTTTAATAAAGCACATATAACTAGCCTGATAGAATGTTATAATAAAAAAAAAATAATAATTTAAAATAATTTTTATATATTAGTTTACTATTATTAAAATTTATTTTTATTTTTATTTTTTTTTTAACTTGCAATCATGCTACAATGGCATGTCTTTATTGAGATATTGAAAGATATCATAAAGTTAACAGACTTTTACAAAGCAACTAACTCGTCATTATATATTATTTGTTAAAGGACTACACTATTTAAAAAATATGAAGAGTTCACTAAGCTAGTTTGAACTAAACAAAACTAAGTCTAAACTAGATACTCTAAGTCAGATTTTGGAACAATATTATGCTCTCCTAGTAGTTTCTAAGTCAATTAGGGTTATTACTAACAGTTTGTCACTGTTGATTATCCCAAAAAATGATAAATTACTAAAGTTGGTACTGGAGAAAAAAGGAAAAAAGAAATACAATTCAAAGCCCTCCAAAATATTTTTGCTTCATTTCACAGTTTTCTCTTGAAAGAGATTTGCCTAATTAAGATATTCTCTAAGTTTCGTGACATTTGAGAAACTTAACCATTTCTGAAAGTAACTTCAAAAAGAATGTTTGAGGAACTTATCCTTCTACCAATGTATGAATTTGCTTAATATTATTGGAGTTAGTGTTATATTACGGAAGAGTTTGTTTGACTGGGATAAAAAAATCTTTTCAATAACTTGACCTAATCAGAATAAAAGCTTGGAGATTTCAGCTTTTATCTAGGAAAGCCTTTTCACTATTTGAGAAACTTAGTGAGAGATGGAAGTTGAATCTTCTTTTCCTATTTATCACTTGTATTTTGGTATCTTAATTGTTTCCTGAAGATTGAACATATATGATTAAAAGTGACACTTTTTTTAGAACTTTCTTTTCAACATCACCAATAATATATCAAAACATGTGAATATAATCAATAAGAGCTTGTTTACATTCCAAAAATTAATGTGTTTCATGTCAGCCAATCACTTTTGGTGAGAATTTGTACTATCCAAAATTTAGGGTCAAACTGAAGTAGATAAAATTCCTCAAAAAATCGTGAAAATGGGAGCTCTAAGAGGAGCAAGACAGTAAAAAAAGGAGAAAATAAATCTTTTTATTACAAAAAACCTTTATAAGTCTCTTATTTCAAAGATTAGAAAGACTTTAAGACAATTTACAGTCAGTTCTTCTTTTTTTGAAAACTTTCTTGCCATTGGTATCAAAGGTATTATTTGACTTTTCTTGGTTATTAGAAGTTAAGTTTTTGAGTGAAAAGGTTTGTAAACAATAGAAAAAGGATGGAAGTGATTCTTGAAATCATACTTCAAGTTGTTTTAAGAAAAGTGTTAAGACTTTATTAGCAAGAAAATGTAAAAACTTTTTGTGAACATCTTTTTTGTGTATAATTAAAGGATCAGTAGAAAGAGTTTTTTACTATTATTAAAATTTATTTTCACTATATATAATTTAAAAATAATATAAACTCTTTCCACTGATTTCTTGTCCACATACAAAAAAGATGTTTACAAAAAAAAAAATTTTTTTTACTAATAAAGTCTTAATACTATCTCTAAACCAACTTAAAGTTTTACTTAAAGAGATACTCCCAAATCCTCTCTCTTGTTTATATTATTTTTAAACAAAAATTTGGCTTCCTGTGACCAAGAAACATCTTTTTTATCAATAGCAAGAAAGTTTTATAAATAAGAAAAACTAATAATATAGTACTTAAAGCCTTTTATATTTAAGTATGTCTATAAAGATTTCTAGCAGTAAAAGGCAACAAATATCAAGCCATATTTAAAGGTGTCTATCTACAATATCTTTCTTTTTATAGTTACCCAAAAATTTTTTAATTTTTTAAAGAAATTTGCCTACCTTAGTTTGACTCTAAATTTTAGATCATACAACTTATTGCAAAATATGATTGGTGAATACAAAACATATTAGTAGCTGAATATAAACAAGTATCTACTAGTCACTTCATGTGTTCTGATGATATCATTGGTAAAAAAAAGAGAATCTATTAGTATAAAATTCTTTGCTCCTCTAAATGAAGTGTAACAGAAACAAAAAAATTATGAGGCCATTAGGATAGATACTAAATTTTCTAGATGGTAAAAAAATAGTTATTTGTTTAAGCTGAGGTCTTTAACTTTTTATTATTCTAGTTAAGAAAAGTATGTGAAAGAAATTATTTCTTTATTTCAGTCAGGCAATAAGATTAAAAAGTAAAAGATTGTAAGCCACTACCCTTTTTTAAGATTAAGAATATATTTTTTCAGACATTGTGTAATGATATTATAATTGACAAGAATCTCTACTACTCTACAAGACCTTTACACCATTGCAAAGCAAAAAGATTGTTGGGAAATCCGACTTTTTGGATAATAAAAAATGCTTACCAATAAAATTCCTTTAATTAGATATGGCTGCTGAAAAATATTGATAGTTATAAAATATAACTGAAAGATTATATAAGAACCTGGGATCTATTATAAGCTATTGCTTGATACAGGTGAATACAAAATCAATACTGAAAAAAAGGAAGTGATAAGCAATATACTGGTGATAAATATCTCAGATGCTTACAAGAAAATAATTAAGATCATAAATGAATAAGTTTTTCAGATAGTTAAGAAAAAAAGAAATATTCCAAAAGAGTTAGTTTCTAATAAGAAGAGATTTCTAACAGAGGTTCTTTGGAGAACATGGAGCACTTTTATTTTTTATTTTATTTTTTATTTTTCTCTTTATATATATACATTTGTGTATTTTTAAATATCTTTTTTTCTTGACCTGTAGGTCTATAGCAAAGTAGTAGTGCTCCCAGGTCCCAATTACAAGAACCAGGGTTCAATATCATACAAGGGCCATGTGAAAAAAATAATCAGGTTGTACGAGGATGGGACTTCTGGCCTCCCTGTTGATCGCTGGGCTAAGAAGGATCTACCGCGAGGATTGCATGAAGAAAGGCCTCTGGTCTAGTTGCACAAATTACGTCTGACCTAACTCCCCTGAACTGGACAGGATACAAACCCCAGGACCCCACTTTTAGGACTGTGGTAATTGTCTGAACACAACACTAACCCCAAACTGTATCAGCAGACTCTGGGACCTCACTTTTAGGACTGCGGCAATCGTTTGAACATTCCTTACCCCAAAATGTACTGGCAGACTCTGGAATCTAAACACCCTAACTTGGAATATCACAATCTGGTGCTTGCTTAAATGAAGGACCTATCAAACAGAGCTTGTCTGTGATGTCGCAGGTGGTAACAAAGAAGATAGAAATCCCTTCCAAGGTTCAAGTGAAAAGTATCAGGGTATCTGGGTGGTTAAAATAACTCTTGAGGATTTGATACTAGTGTATAAGTTATTATAGTAGTCCCTTATTAACAGAATTAGCTAACTATACCAATATTGCCATTGATGACTGTTATCAACTATCCAGCCCCTAGTCAGGTGTGCCTACCTATAGGGGGGTTTCAAGCAGGTCTGCCTAGGACAAACTGCGATAGGTTATCATTAATCTGCATATATATGTATGAGATGATTGATATAATACTTAAGATTTAATTATCAATAAAGAGCTTGCATCTAATACCAGTTATGGTTTAAAAAAAAAAAATATATCCTTTTTTCTTTTTCCTATTATAGTTTCTCAAAATTAGTTTCTTGAAAAATAATAGATAGTAACAATCTATTGGTAATGATGAGTAAGTTAAGAGGATTTTTACCCAAAACTTATTTCAAAGCAAAATATTGTTTTCAAGGTTGTACTTAGAGACTTAAGCTTATTTGAGAATTGAAAGCTATTGATAAGTGAATTAGCATGAGATTTAGTATAGCCATATTATTTATTCTTTAATAATTTTTTATAATATATTGGTTTTTTTTTTTTTAAAAACCCTAGGTCAGGCTAGGTATATGTACTTTATTAAATATTTGTATACTATACATTTTAAATAATTCACTAAAGCTAAGACTTTACCTAACTC
This sequence comes from Acaulospora colombiana, assembly GCA_910592055.1. NCBI lineage: Eukaryota > Fungi > Glomeromycota > Glomeromycetes > Diversisporales > Acaulosporaceae > Acaulospora > Acaulospora colombiana. The sequence goes on from CAJVPT010000985.1 coordinate 5,164, forward strand.
ACTCATCACTGTTTGACTTAATATATCAAAACTCTAAGTGCAACTTCGGGAGTGATTTATTACTCTGTTAATGGTTCTTGTGAATACCCTTCCAACCTTTAATATCATTACCCACAGATCACCACTGCAGATCACTATCCTTTGTTTTGACCCAACTTAAAACCCAACTACTTCATTCCATAAGTAACATCTTTGAGTAGAATTTCTTTTAGGCTTTCATTTTCTTGAGTTCCTTTCACTGGTAAAAAATCTTTACTTTTGAGGACTAATGGTTTTAAGCTATGTGTGCCTAAAAGTCAGTTAATTTTCTCTACTCTGCGGATCCCCTGTGAATATTCCTATTCGATTATCTTCTTATATCTTTTGTTCCAAATCTTTTTCCTTATTTGGTTGCATACTTTTCTTTGCATCTTTAATATCTATCTTCTTGCATTATTATCAATTCTTTTTCCATGGCATTTCAGATCTACCATTTTTAGAATTAAGTCTCTTCTTACTAGCCCTGTGCAAAAACTTAGAGTGTCCTGACTGGTTTTTGAGATTTGTTTTATCAGTTTTGGAGATCCATTTATCCATCTCATCCATTTCTTCTTCACTATGGATAATCAGTCTTGCATGTTTTTCTTCTGCCTCTTTTTTTCTCTCTTGTAAAAGCCCTCTAAAGTCTCTAAGGATCCCATCTTGTCATTTATTCTATGCTTTTTATAATTGTTTTTGTATGCTGGACACTTTAATAAATGTTTGAAAGTTTCACTTTGCTGGTTACATGCAATACATTTCACTTGTTTATAAAGGTCGGACCTTCTAGTTGCCAGCTTGTTCAGTATTGGTAGCTTATTATTTATTAGTTTTATGAGAAAGCTTTTTTGTTGCGATTGTTTAAGGAAGTGTTCCAGGTGTGTTCTTCATTTATTCTTTCCCATACAAGATCTTAAGTATGATCTTGCTATTCTATAATTTGATGGCTCTATCTTTTTTCAGTTCTATTTTGTTGTGTTCACTGGAAGGCAGTTGTTTTATTGTTTACTTTTTTGACAAACTATCTTATTGGGTCATCCAACGTCTTTTCTTGCCATCTAATTTCTGTGATAATCTTGTATGAGGTCAGCTCTTTCCATTTTATTGCTGGGAGTTTCAGAGCTTCTTTGGTTAGGACATCTACTTCTTAATTATAGGGATTATTGGAATGTATCTTAATCTTGATAAGTTATAGGTTTATAGTTTTTTTATTTATAAATTCTAACATTCTTGCTTACAGGAACCAGTTTTTTTCCTTTAACAATCTTTTGTAAGTTTGCTTTGGATCTTCTCTTTCTATTGTTTTTCACTTGAAGATACAGGCCTGGCTATCTGTATAGATTTCTACATCACTATCCACTAGAATCACCAGAAGTATTGTAACAATTGCTATAAGTTTGGCATGTGTTGAGGAGAACCAACTGTCTACTCCTGTCTGAAATTTACTTTCTCTACTCATATCTTCTATTTGGATCCATGCTACTCCCATTTTCATTTCTTACTTTTCATGATTATTGAGTGATCCATTAGAGTAGAAGATTAGTTTATTAATATTGAATCATAGGTTACGTTGAAGTATTTCTATTAGGTGGTCCTGATATACTTCTTCTATAACGTTGTCTCTAACGGTGACCTCTTCCCATCTTTCGATATCTATCCAATTCACTATATTGGTTGGAGCTAAGGTTTGAGGGTTTAGATTCATATTAGTAACCTTTTCCATTGTCTCTTCTAGTAATACCTTGGAGTAGGGGATTGTTAGTTCTTGAACTCTTCTGGTTGACTTTCTTGTATTGAGATATGAAACTTTATATATATAGTATATTCATATCTTTCTCTAATATACATTCCCCTTCTTGTTTTGTACCCTCTGGATATCTTGGGTACCTTGTTAATATTGTTGTTTAAGTATTATAATTATTACAGTAGTTGAAGTGTTTGAAGTTGACTTTGTGTCCTATTCTTATCTATTGTAGTTTTCTCCGGATTATATAATACCCAGCTTTCTTTATAATTATCCATAGTTTTTATTGTTTGTCATGGTTTGGATTAATTGCAACATATTCTGGTTTTCACTTTGTCCAATCTCTTTTTTCACGTACTCATGAGTTGGCCTATCCTATTACTTGGATGAGTTTTGATTAAAGCTTGAAACCATTCAGGAATTGGACCTTTACTGGTGTTCTAAAGTAGTTGAAGTATTCGCCAATCCCTGATTTCTTTAATAGTTTAATTGATTAACTGGTCTACGTATAGCAGTTTATTGTTTCTTAGTGATGGTATGGCTTTTCTATATTCTTCTAATGTAAGGTGTTCCTTAATTAAACTATTTCCCTTGCTCCATTCAAGATTTCTTGCCATTTTCAACTGTGAAAGGTTATTCCTATATCTTTAACCAACTTCATTACTTGGAGTGTAAAGTTTCTTTTATCTGATAAATAATTCAGAGAGTTGCATATTAATAGGTTAAGCAGTTCCCAATTCTTTATCTGTGCTTGTTTGAATCGGATAATTGTTGTGATTCCTGTGGGACCAGAATCATTTAGTCTATTACACAGTCCTATTATTTGACTTTCTTACTGGAGCATCCAGATGCTTTTCAGGTTGTGAATCTTTGGATAATGTATTACACTATTAAATATAGATCTACATAGAGTACTCTTGTTTTGAAGAGCTTTCTATATGCTGCTGTTAGAGTGTTACATATTTTCCAGGGTAGTATACTATGTTGTATCCTGAATTCTATTTTTGGAATTAATATCCTATTTAGAATATACAGGGTTTGTTTATCTGTTAATTTCTTGTTTTCAAGAGCTCTAGTCACTACATTGATCTTTTTTAGTACTCTCTCTTTAAGTTCAACTGTAGTTTTTTGATTGCCAGTTTAGATTCCTAGAAATCTTGTACGTTCTACCCTGCTGAGCTTTTTCACCACTTCTTTTTCTATACCGATTTAAACTTCATCTGAATAGTAATTAGAATTGTTAATAGTAATTAGAACTAATTTATTACTATTGATTTGAGAATCATTTGCTTTGTAGAAGACTCTCGTAGTTTTGAGAATTTCTTCTATATTCTTTTTGGATTTTGCTATTCATGTCATATCATCCATAAAGGCTATGATTGCATGTCTTGATTCTAGCCTTCTTATGGTTTGTCCTTTAAAATCTGGATTCCAGGTGACCAACATTTTGTATTTCCTTTCTTTGTTATTCTAAATTTTACAAAGTAAAGAATTATAGAATATTTGCCATAGCAATGGTGTAATGATTTCCTCTTGATCAATGCCATCCCCTACTTTTATGGGTTTTGTGAGATCATTTTTAAAGATAACTTGAAATTTTCCATCTTGAAATAGGCTCAGTATGATCTTGATAAAATCCTTTAATATTTTGATTCTTTTTATTGCTTTGACTAGCATATCCAGACTAATTGTGTCATAGGCTTTAGTGATATCTTGGAAAAGTATCCACAGTTTCTTTTTATTTTCTCTTGTATCTTCACAGATGTTATTGAGGATTTGGATTGGTTCTGATGTACTTTCTCCAGGGAGACCCGTAAAGTTGGGACCTTTGAGAATATTATTGACTTTACAAATATTTCCCATCCTATTAGTATGGATTTTTGTGAAACACTTTCTAGTAACTTCTAACAAAACTATTGGTCTTATGTTTATTAGCTCACACTCCCACGGTTTTGGCTTGGCTATGGGGTATATATGGTTCTGTTTCCAACAAGTGGGGGTTACCTCTTATCTCAAAAAGTATTTAACATTCTTCTCAGAATTTCCTTTCCCTCTTGATTCAGTTTTTTAAGTATTTTGTAGCTAATTTGTGACTATCCTTGTGCCTTGTTGTTTGGAAGTGTTCAAAGTATTTCACATAATTCTGCTTGTGAGATTGGCTCAAAGAGATCTTTATACCATAGTTCCTTAATATAATCCTTGGATTTATACTCCTCTTTCTAGTCTTCTATAAGACTATTGAAATTGACATTTCTTTTTTTAAATGCTTCTAGATGGTATCTTCTTAATTTTTTCTCTATTTTTTTTGTTTTAGTTGTTATGTATTCTATACCATATTGTGTAACCTTAACTCTGTCCAGCACTATTTTGCTTCTTGTTTTGTTTGTTAGGGAGCTTACTATTCTTCTCTGATTGAATTTTAGGTCATCACATCATTGTTCCATAGCAACATTGATTGCTTCTCTTGTTTTCTTGGCTTCAATCTTTTGACTGATAAATTTCAATTCCTCTATTGCATCCTGAATATCCTTTTTCAATAATAACCAGGGCATGTTGGAGATGCTATGTTGGGTACAATGGTTTTTGATTTGATGGTTAGGGCTATATGTTGCATTATGTTTCATATATAGTTAAAACTTAATTATAAAATAATTTTATTAAATAGATATAGATTAAGTTTTTTGTAGTATCAAGTAAACTTTAAAAAAAAATAAATGAGTAATATATTATTTAAATTGAAAGTTTTTAATAACAACTGAAATAATTAATAAGTTAATATATAAATATTAATTAAACATCATCATAAGATAATAAAAATACAAATATCAATATTTTTTATTTCAAATATATAAATAACAAAATATATTTTAATATTTTTTAAATATAATTTTAAGAAAATATAATAAATAAAAATAAATAAATATATATATATATATTTTAACTATCCTAACTAATAGACATGAATCTTTTATTAAGTAGTAGTAGGCTTTTTGATTACATGAGCTATTCACCTAACCTGTTTAACCATACCAAATCTAACTTTATATATTAGATTCTTATCAATTTTACTATATTTGATACTATTTTGTCAGTCATCTTGCTCTACCCAGGTATCTAATGTTTCCAAGGATCCGTTAGAAAACTTTTATTAAGAATTAAATGGAGAGCTTCAGGATATGTATTCTTTTATGTAATAATATTGTATATTTTGTAGTGGGTACTATGGTGAATCTTTATCATGTTAAGTCCTAAGGAGACTTGGTTGTCTTCTGATCATACGAGGCCAATGGTATATGTTGAAATTATGACAATTCAATGGTGTGCCCCCATAATCAACATATAGTCTTCTATTGTGTCATTCTTAACCACTCTTCAAATATGGCCTACAGAGATTTTCCTTGATTGTTACATTTTGAATTACTTCTTCCAAATTTCTAGTTGATCCCTATGGTTTCTATCGTGATGCTAACACTAATCACCAGCCTAGGCATCCAGCTGTTCTTTCTAGTAGCTATTGGTTCAATGATCTTAAGATCTCCATGGTACATTCTGACCCATACTAGTTATCTTTTTAATTGGTATTAGTGACCTAAGTCATCCATCTCTTCCAAAGGATATTTTTTGAGAAGAGATGAGTTTTCCATATATTTGATCTAATCTGAATTCTTCCTGGCTTACTTGATATCTTCATATATTCCGGATGGCAAGGATCTTCATTTTTTCCTAATACTAAAACTGACTAGGATCTGTATAACCTGATTTATTATACCATGATCAGATGGTGGGTTTTTATAGGTTGATTATGTACAAATATACATGTGACTGTATAGTATGTATCTTGTACAAGTGTAACTTATACTGTAAAAACTGTTCTTGAGTGGGTTTGAACCAGTATTTCATTATTGGTGACTTGAGGGTGCATTCACTATACTATTGACCTACAGGTCTAAATATTTTTTTAAGTTATATAATAAATCGATATAGTTTATAAAATTAAAAAAATTTTTTATACTTTTTTATACAAAGACCTAAAAAATTTTAATTGTTTTTAATATTGAAACTATTTAATTTTAAAATAAAATAAATTAATTTTGGTTATTTTAAATAGATTAAAAAATTCAATATTTTTAATTAAAAAAAAAATTTAATTTTAAATGATAATAAAAACTACTTATAAAGTAAAATTTTTTTTGTATTTAGATTTTTAAAAAAAAATATTATATATTATATTTAATCTATCATAATCTTAATAAATTTTATTTACTTTGGTTATATAAAAAATAAAAAATAAAATTTATAGATATTATATTTTAATACTTGTTAAAGTTTTATTATTGTTAAAATTTTTTATTTTTTTATTAATTATTATAAAATTTTTAATAATGATCAATTAAAATTATTCAAAAACAAAAATTTGATAAAAAAATTTTTTTTAAAAACAATAAAACTTTAAAAAATTACATATAAAAATTTTTTGAAAAAAAAAATATGAAATAAAGTTAATATTAAAATATAATTTATATAAATACTATAATTCTTAATTATATAATTAAGAATTTAAAAATGATAAAGTTAAATTTATGATAAAAACATAGTAAGTAAATTAAAACTTTTGGAAGTATTATATAATAAAACATATAAAAGTATTTTATAATGCTACAAATTTTATATTATAGTGTAATATATTGTTATTTTAATTTTTAGAATTTAATGATATGATATATTTAATTATTACTATAAGTTTTTGATAATTTATTAAGATTACCATAAATTGTTAACTTTTTTAACAATAAAATCGAAAGTAAGTTGAGAGAAACTTTAAAGTTTTATTATATAAAATAATCAAATTTTTAGTAATAAAATTATTTTTTTTAAAGAAAGGATATTTGAGATAATCTTTAAAAGAATTGAGATAACACTTTAAAACAAAGGTATATCTAAAACCAAATAATTATTAATATTAAGTATGAAAATTTTTTATTAATTATGATATGTAACAGTATATTTTAAATCTTATAATATTTTATTCTCTTTCACAATCTTAATATTTACTACTCAAATTGAAATGCAGAATTCCATAGTGAATGACTATAGATTATAAATAAAGTTTTTCATAGATATGCTTTTGTTGTTCATTTTCTTGAATATGTTAATTGGATTATAATATATTATTTGATTAATAAAGGTAGGCTGAACAAGTTTTTTTTAAAAAAGTATCAAGATTAATAAATAGTTAAATTTATAAGCATCATGTTAGAATGCTATTAGGAATTGTCCAATTAATTGCACCTTAGTATTTTCAAAAGTTTTCGTTGTATAAAGGGCTAATAAAAATTTGTTTATTTGATAATAAAAGTATAATAAATTCACGTTTTATCTTTTCAGTTAGTAAATTCTTCAACTTTGAACGATTATTCTGTTAATCTATCGATCTCACACGCGTACTTAAATTCGATAAAAAAAAAAAAAAATACGTTCTTGATGAGGTTTAAAAGTATTGTAGAAAGAAAGAAATATTTTGCAGAGTATAAACTTAATAAAATGTGATTGGCAGGAGAGAATTTAATCACCGGTCTTTTATCTGATAGGACCTGCGGCACTAGTTCCTCTGGCTTCTTCATATTGAAATTCTTTTTCGCCACCACCAAAGTTAAACTCAATCTTGTGCTCGTCTTCGACACCAACCGTCGGAAACCACACGTGCTTCATCCCCATATATGCATTATCCAACCTTTGCCCGTTCTTGGTGAAGAACACAATTCCGGTCTGGGGATAATAACCACACCCAAGAACATCACCAACCTTGCCCCACTTCTCGCTATAAGGTTTTCCTCCGTAGCTTGAATTGTTAAATATATGTCCATCAGAATGCCACGCTACAGATTCCCTATGCCAACCTGGTAACCTGCACAAAAATGTTGATTAATATTACATGGATGTGAAAAATTATAGATTAAAGTTAATTAAATACCTAAATGATGGATATGGTTTTGTTGCTAACCCCATAGCTATTACTGTAGTTTTCCCTATACTAATGGGAGCTGATAATATAGTTATCTCATAGTAATGAAACCACTCGGTCATGCTGACAACACCTTCATATGGCCTAAAAAAGGGATAGTTTGTTTGCACCATTTTATCAGACTTTCCATTAAATTGTACGACGAGTCCATTTTCTAAAACGTTAGCAAGGTTATTATGCCGGATGCTTTCTTCTAGTAAAATCCTCCATGCCTTCGGTCCACCTGACGTTACTATGTATTCAATATGATCGTCAGGTGGTAAAATTTCAAATGGTGGATTATCCCGATTGAATTTTTGACCTTCTTTGTAGGCTTGCCAACTTGCATTACGTCGTAATTCGTGAATTTTTGATTGTCCAAGCATTTCACTGTATGGTGGTGGGAGGTCATAATCGTTTCGTGCCGTTGATAATGGTGGATATTGTCGGATTGTAGCATCTAGATAAGGGTTACGCTTTGGTATATTATCTTCACTTCCAAATTCGGCCATCTCCTGTTCAAGACTCATTTTAGCGCGTAATCTATCTTTTTTATAATGCCGTTTGATCAAGCAAAATCTCCATATACAGCATAATATCATCAAAAATGTTATTATGCCTACTATTGAAAATGTGATGATACAATATTGTCCACAAGATCCATCGCTATACCAAAATACCCATCCGGAACTGTCGCTGCTTCCTTGTCCTTCAGCAACCGAGTGAAAGAACAGCGTTAATATCAACCTCTGATTACGATTTATTTTGAAAATCATCGAAATGTCATACAAAAAATAATGTTCGAAAGCAGATAGCTTCGTCAACAATTATTTGATAGACGAACATGTATAATTTTTCGGTTTTTTCTTATGTGAGGTCTTTTGACATAGAATAATGCCTATTTAATGAAAAATTAGACTATTTCGATTTGTATTTCTGTCCTTTTCCCTTTCAGCCCTTGAATACAAGCCCCCACTATTCTTAGTCCGAAGCCACATTAAGATTGTTTATAGTCATCAAAAATCAACCTTTCTTCAATGCAAGTTACCGTGTGTTAATAAATGGTTCCAAATTCTTAAAGTGGCTTATAAACAATAATTTTGCTTACTGCTTTTTTTTTTTTTTTTTTTTTTACAAATCGCTAAGTAGCGCATATCCAAGCCATTTAAACACCCCAGTCAAAACAAAAGCTTTTCCATGTTAACGCAAAAAAGAAATCATGGACTTTCCAAAGCAAAATAACAATAATCTCAAAACTGAAAGCGCTTGATACTAACGAATCAATTCAAATTCAGAAATTATTTTAAAAATTCGTATTTTTATTGTCCAGAGGGTTGGAAATCCTTTCTCACTCGTGTAAACCAAATGATGTGCTTTGTCTTAGCGTCGGGCTTTTTGTTGACATTTTTCATATAGACGTGAAATAATGGAAGTGTATTTGCCTTAATTGAATGTGTTGAGCAAGTTAAATCCAGATTCACGAACAAACGGTAAAAATAAATTAACAACTGTTAATATAAATGATTACTGTATATTGCAAGCTTAATACTCTTTATTAATATTATAATTTAAAAATACAGTAAATACAATCATTTTATTCATTTATTGTTATTAGTATGTACCATCATTTATTTAATCTTTTATTATGTATAGTTTTTTTTTTTGTAATATCTATAGTCAGGTTAGACTATTAGTTTATTAAATGTTTTCTGTATTGATATATTTCTTTTTGAGATTGAAATATTGTTGATAAAAAGTGATTTTTTTTTTGAGTACCCATAGCCAGGCTAGATTGTCAATTTATTAATCAATTAAAAACATAAGTACATTTTCATTCGAGCAGCATAATACATACTATAGTTAAACTATTATTTTAATCTAGCTAACTTGTTATAAGCATAAAAGTCTCTAAGTTCAACCTTGGAAACAATATTTTACTTTGCAATGTCTTTGGGTAAAAACCCTCCTAGTTTATTGTATCATTGTTAACAGGTTGTCACTACTATATAAGAAATACCCAATTGAGATATTCTTTCTTTGCTTAATTGTTTGAGGAACTTATCCATTCTTGATCTTGATTTCCTTCTTATATACCATCTGAGAAGACTTATCACCTAGTAGAAGCCTTTATTTTTAGGATATACTTGGTTTCAACCTTCTTTAAATAGTGATTTTTTATACACATGTAGTAAAAAATGACTTATAATAGAATTGTTAATAAAAGTAATGTATATCTTGATTCTTCTTTATGAATATAAATAGTTATAAATATAAATGTATGTTATATTTTTATATTTGTAAAAAATAAATTTGATTTTTTAATATGAGTAATTTTAATCAATATTTATTAGGATAGCTATTAATGATGTTTCATCTTTTTTTTTTTTTATTAAAACAGATTTTATTTACTAATTAATTAATATTTATTCATTTTTCTATCCTTATAGATACAATAATAAAGTTTTTTTAAAAAAACTATAAAGTATCTTTTTTCTTTTTATAATAAAATATTGTTCAAATATTGTTATAAATAAATTTCTTTTCAAAAGATTAAAAATCTTTTGATAAGTTTAATATATTTAAAAATATACTATTCATTTAATTTCAGTTTCTCCTAAGAAACTAAATATAAAAATATTTATTTTGTATTCAAAATATATTTTAATAAAAAAATTAACACTAGATAGTTTTAATTTATTTATTTATTTATTTTTTTATTTTTTTATCCCATAATCATGCCACAATGGTATGTCTTTATTGAAATATTGAGAAATATCTAAATATTTTACAGACTTTTACAAAGCGACTAACTCATCGTTGTATATTATTAGTTAAAGAATTACACTATTTAAAAAATATAAGGAATCCACTAAGTTAGTTCGAATTAAACAAAACTAAATCTAAACTAGATACTCTAAATCAGATTTAAGAAACAATATTTCACTCTCTTAGTAGTTTGACAATAATGTCTCTAAGTTAACCAGGATCATCGCCAACAGTTTGTCACTATAGATTATTCTGAAAAATGATGAATTGCTAAAGTTGATATTAGGAAAAGGGAAGGGGAATGCAAATCAAAACCCTTCAAAAGATTTTTGCTCCATTTCACAGTTTTCTCTCAAAAGAAGTTTACCTGATTGGGATATTCTCTAAGCTTTATGACATTTAAGGAACTTAGCTATTCTTGAAAGTGACTTCAAGAAAAACATTTGAGGAACTTATCCTTCTTCCAATATATGAATTCACTTATTATTGTTGAGGCCAGTACTATTTTACGAAAGAGTTTGCCTAATCAGGATAAAGAAATCTTTTCAAGAACTTTGCTTGACTAAGATAGAAGCTTGGAAACCTCAGCTTTTGTCCAAAAAAGCCTTTTCATCACCTGAGGAACTTAATGAGAAATAAAAGTTGAATCTTCTTTTCATACCTGTCACTTATCTTTTGATATCATAATTGTTTTCTGAAGGTTGAACATACACAATTGGAGGGGACACTTTTTCTAGAACTTTTTTTCCTACATCATCAATGATGTATCAAGACATGTAAGTGTAACTAATAGAAGCTTGTTTATATTTCAAAAACTGACATGTTTCATGTTAACCAATCACCTTTGGTGAGGATTTGTGCTATCAAAAATTCAGGGTCAAACTGAGGTAGGCAAAATTCACCAGAAAACCATGAAAGCGATAGCTTTAAGAGGCTCACAAGTGACTGGAAGGGGAAAAATAAGCCTTTCTATCATTAAAAACCTCTATATATCTCTTGCTTCAAAGATTAAATAGACCTTCAAATACTTCACAGTTAGTTTTTGTTTTCTTTAGAAACTTTCTTGCCATTGGTATCAAAGGTATTGCTTGACTTTTCTTGGTCACTAGAAGTCAAGTTTTTGAGTGAAGAGGTTTGTAAACCAAAAGAAAAAGATAGAGGTGACTCTTGAAGTCATACTTTAAGTTGTTTTAATAAAAGTATTAAGACTTTATTAGCAAAGAAGTATAAAAACTTCTTGCGAACATCTTTTTTGTATGTGGTCAGAGGATCAGTGGAAAGAGTTAGTTTTAATTTATTTCTTATTTTATATATATTCAATTATATTATATTATTTTTTTTTAATCTTTTCAATAATAATTTTTATTTTTATTTTATCTTTTAATTCTTTATCTTTTATTTTTATTTCAGTATTATTAAAAATATTTATTGTTATATTTGATTGAACTTTTATAATTACTATTTTATTAGATAAATTATTAATTGAAAAAATATTTTTTGATATTGACTAATTTATTGTTATAATATATAAAATACTATATATTGTATTTTAATTAATTATTTTCTAAAAATAAAACTAGAAAATTATCTTTTTTTTTCTTGTTTTTAAATCTATAAAGAAAAAATATATTGTCAAAAAATATTGACTTTCATAAAAATAATATAATCAATATTTAAAATTCCAATAATATTTTCTAATAAAAATAATATTATAAATAATTTATATTATTTAAAGTTTTCTTTACTAATTATAATTGTTTAATAATTAAATCAACATATCTATAATATTTATTTTTATTTTTTTTATAATTGTTTTCAAAAGTTTGAGTCTACTTACTATATTTTTATTATAAATTTCAACTTTTAACAATTTTTAAATCCTTAATTATATAACTAAAAATTATAAAATTTATATATATTATATCTTAATACTAGGTTTATATATTATATTTTTTTAAAAAAAATTTTTATATATAATGTTTTAAAGTTTAATTATTGTTAAAAAATTTCTTTTGTCAAATTTTTACTTTTGGAAAATTTTGATTGACTGTTATCTTTTTTTTTTTAACTCACAGTCAGGTTAACATAGTATATCTTTATTGTATATATGCTAGATATTTATAAATTGTTACATTTTTTATATATCAACTTACTTATTATCAAAAAATTATTTCTCTAAATACAATCTAGGAAAAGATATTTCATCCATTTACTAATTTGAACAACTTTTTTAATTAATAAAATCATTGCGAACAAATTATCATTGTAAGTTCTATCTACAGTTAAAAATCAAACTATCTGATTCTATATCAAATCCAATCCTTAATTATCACTGTATACTTCTTTCTTTCTTTTCTTTAGTGCCTTCTAAATTCAGATTCTCTGAAGGTAATAGTAATACTTCTTGATCTTATTCAGTTTGTATATAATATCTGTACTTATATCTTTTGTTTCTTTTATCTTTTTCCATAATTTTTTGTTTCTTTTTCCATTCTATAACTTTGATACAACAACTATTTGGATCTTTTTTTTTTGAAGTTTACTTGCATCTTTTAACAAAACTTATCAATTATACTCTGTATAGTTGTAGATAAAGATAGGTCCCTAAAGAAGGAGACAGAAACAAAAGTCAAATGTTTTTCATTAAGAAACATTAAAATTTTTAAATTAATAACTATAAAAAAACTATTTACAATTGTTTTTCATTATCCAAATCATTGATTTATAATATTTCCCGATTTTTGTTTCTATTAAAGCAAAGAGCTATGAATTTTATCTCTCAAAAAGGATATAAGTGATCTGCAAAATTTTATATGCTAAATATTTTAGGGACTCATTAATAGTTGTAGATGGGATTTTGAGCTGCTTTTTAAGATACTTCTTCATAAAAATAGTTTTATCTTTTTCATATATCCATAGATAACATTGAAAAGGCTCCTATCAGATTTCTAGATTTTTTTTAATCATTTATTTGTCAAGTTACTATTACAGATTAAACTTCTTTCTTATTTTTTTTTTTTAAACCCATGGTTAGGCAAGCACTGTGTATTTATTAATTAATATGAAAACTGATAGAGATACATAGAGCAATTGTATCATTGCTAAACTAAAAACTTGTACTGACATACTCGTCAATAGCTTTCAATTCTCAAATAAGCTTCAGTCTTTAAGTGCAATCTTGGGAACAATATTTTGCTTTGAAATAAGTTTTGGGTGAAGACCCTTCTAACTTATCCATCATTGCCAGCAGGTTATCACTACTTATTATCTTCCAAGGAACTGATTTTGAGAAACTACAAAAGGGAAAGGGACAAAGAAAAGAAAAGGGAATATCTAAAAATACATAGTTGTGCTATATGAAAACAAAAAATAAAAAGAAAAAATAAAAGTGCTCCATGTCCTCCAAAGAACCTTTGTTAGAAACCTCCTCTCATTAGAAATCAACACTTCTGGGATATCCTTCTTCTTCCTGACCATCTGAGAAACTTATCTATCTATACTCTTGATTATTTTCTTGTAACCATCTGAGGTACTTATCATCTACTTGGATTCAAAGTCTTGCTCAATACTTCCTTTCTTTTGGTCTTGATTTTAATCCATCCATGCAAAACTGAATGGCTAATAGTGAATCCCAGGTTCTTATGTAGCTTTTCAGTCTTGTTATGTAACTCCCGATATCTTCTAGCAACTATGCCTAGTTAAAGGAATTTTACTGGCGTATATCTTCCATTATCCAAAAAGTCAGATTCCCAACAATCTTTTTGCCTTGTAATGGTGGGAAGATCTTGAATAGTATAGAGATCCTCATTAATTACGATATTATTACACAACATCTGGAGAAATACATTTTCAATCCTAGAGAAGAGCAGTGTTCTACATTCCTCAGCTTTTCAATCTTACAGCCTGATCAGAATAAGGAAATAACTTTTTTTGCATACTTTGACTGACCAGGATGATAAGAAGTTGAAGATCTCAGCTTAAACAAATAACTATCTTTTCATCATCTAGAGAATTTAATGCCTATCCTAATGGCCTCATAATTTCTTTACTTCAGTTAAACTTCATTTGGAGAAGTGGAAGAGTATGTATTCTTGATTTCTCTTTCAATCACTAATAATATTATCGGAATATGTGAGGTAATCAATAGAAGCTTGTTTATATTCAACTACTAATGTGTTTCATGTTAATTAATCAGATGCCAGGTGATATTGTACTACCAAAAATTCAGGGTCAAACTGAGGTAGGCAAAATCCCTCAAGAAAATCATGAAAATTAATAAGCACTTTAAAAGAGTATAGGACAGTATGTGAGAAGGTGGAAAATAAGCCTTCTCCTACCAACAGAATCTCTATTTCTTGTTACTTCTAACTCTGTGAGGTGACACTCCACTTGTCAGTTTTTTTACTTCCTAGAACCTTCTTGCCTTTAGTATAGAAAGTATATACTTGAATTTTTTCAGATCACCAGAGGCTCAAGTTTTTATTCAAAGAAGTTTATAAACAAGTAGAAGAGATAGAAGAGATAAATGAAAACAAGCTTCAAGTTGTTCTAATGAAAGTATAAAGACTTTATTAGCAAGGAAATATAAAA
Source organism: Acaulospora colombiana (assembly GCA_910592055.1). Lineage (NCBI taxonomy): Eukaryota > Fungi > Glomeromycota > Glomeromycetes > Diversisporales > Acaulosporaceae > Acaulospora > Acaulospora colombiana. The sequence goes on from CAJVPT010000985.1 coordinate 20,283, forward strand.
CTTCTTGCAAACATCTTTTTTGTATGTGATTAGAGGATCAGCAGAAAGAGTTTTTATCAGACTTCTTTCTTATCTTTTTTTTTTTAACTAGTCCAACTGACAGGATGAATCTTTTATTGAGGAATCAGTAGTACATTTTTCCAATTACATGAGCAATTCGTATAACCTTCTAACTACCTATCCTAGCCAAGTCTGTTAATTTTATTACATAGTGGTACTATTTTCGTCAGTTGCCCTACTTTTCCTGGGACTATAGCATTCTGAAAATCCACTATGGACTTCTTATTATTATTCAAAGGGCTTGTGTTGTATATTCCTTAGTGAGGTCTTATGTACTGTTTGATGGTCATGGGTATTATGGATAATCCCTACCATGTTTGGATCCTCCGCACACTAGTTGAAACTTAGATGGCACAATCCTTCGGTCATGTTCTTGACATTCAGGTGATTCAATGGTATCACGTAATTGGATGGCATATAGCCTTCCATTGTTTCATTTTTAACCACTCTTGCAAGTTGACCTAACAGGGGTTTCTCTTGATTACTTCATAGTGGATTGCTCCTCCCATTGGATTGGTTACCTTGATAATTGTTTCTGAATTTCTTCTTCCAGGGTCTGTCTCTGCCGGTTTTCAATGTGGCACTAACGCTAATCCCCAGCTCCCGCAATAGCTGTCCTCTTTGGTAGCCATTGGTTTTGTGACTATAGAGGTCTCCCATTATTTATTGTTATGGCCCGTTACATTTCGACAGGTACAAATGACTGAAGTCTCCCTTATCTCCCATAGGATGTAGTTTTGACAAGAAGTGGATATCCTTTCCATATTCATTAAGAGGCTTGAGCTGATTGGCATTTTTCCTAGCTTGACTTGGATCTTTGCATATTCCAGGCAGCAGGTATATCAAAGATTTTTTTCCTCAGCATTAAAATCGGCCAAGGTTTGGATGACCTGAATTTTTATACTATGGTTGGACGGTAGAAATCTATAGGATATTTGTGAGTATAAAGATGTATGTAGTAATGAACATACATCTTGTACAATGTACCCTATATTGCAGAAACTGTTCCTAGGTAGGATTGAACCAGTAACTTGCGAATGGTGACCTAGGAGTGCACCCACTGCACTATTGATCCACAGGTCTTCTTTCTTATCTTTAATTTCTTTACTAATGTATTTATAGATCTTTTTATTTATTTTTTGTTATATGTCTTTTTTGATTTCTCTAGTGACTAGATATTCAAAGAGATATCCTAATGTTTCTTCTTGAAGTTTGCATACTAGACAAATAATTATAGTATACATATCGGATTTTCTTTTTTTTAGTATCTATAGGACTGAAAGTTTATTGTAGGTTAGGTTAGTTAGGAAGCTTTTGTCTTTTTTGACCTTGAAAGAAATATCAAAAGTATTTATTGAATTGAACTAATTCCAAAAGGTTAGTCAATCTATAACTTTGTAATTTTATATTTAAAGTTTCAGAATTCTTTTCTATATTGTTTAGTTTAATCTAATCCTTTTCTTATTGAATATTTTTATAAGATCTCTAATATTAATTTCTATTATATATTCTCTTTATATAACTATCATATGAACTCTTCCTAGCTCTGATAGTTGATGCCAGGTTATTAAATTTTCTTATCTAACCTGTTTAGCAAGTAAGTCTACTTAATTGTTAAATTTATTGATTTTATAGGTTTGATCTTCAAGATTTTCAAATTTAGATCTTTTTTATTCACCAGGTATTTAATTTTATTTTATAATGATCAGTTAATGGTCTTTGTTTATCTTTTTATTGATGTCTCTGTTTGTGCACAAATGGATTTTCATACTTTGATTGCAGTATTGCAATTAGTGTGAATTATAACAGTTACATTTTTGGGGGCTATATATAGTATAGTAAGAATAGCTAATATTTTGGCTCTAATTGCAGATGATTAAATGAAAACTTCTGCTAAAAACTATAATCATTTTATTTTTCTTTATTAGAATCCAAACTAAATTCATTTTGAGTTTACAATCTGTAATTCTATTTTTATAGGAACCATTAATATAGAAAGTAAGCTGATCAACTATATTTTATCTGTTATATCTCAAAATACTTATGAGTTCATATTTATGTTCTTTTGTTTGTATAACTTGTTTTATTAGTATAATGTTTTAGTTTTCCACCTAAATCTTTACTTCCACATATCTGATTTTTTTTTTTTTTAACCCTCTGTCAGGCTAGTTATATGTGCTTTATTAAACAATTGTAAGCTGTACATATAATATAAATCACTAAAGCTAAAACTTTAACTAGCTCACTCGTCTCAGTAATTACTCTAAGTGCAACTTTGGGAGTAATTTTTTGCTTCATTAAAAGTTCAGGTGAAGACTCTTTTAACTTTTAATATCATTGCCTGCAAGTCACTGCTGCAGATCACTCTTTGCAGTTCTGATAGAACTCAAAATCCAACCATTTTATTCCAAATTTAACCTCTTTTGATAAGATATCTGTGAGACCTTGATCTTCTAATCTTCCTTCTTCTATTAATGGAGCACCTTTTCTTTCTGGCGATGCAGTTTTAGGTTTTGAACCAGGAAAGCTTGGAGATCTTTTCATCTTATCATTTCTTTGGATCCTCTGTGTTCTTTCCCATTTTATGATTTTTTCGCATCTTGTATTCCAAACCTTCTTACAGAATTGGTTGCATACTGTACTCTGCATCTTCTTTATCCATTTTCTTGCTTCTTTTCTGATTCTTTTGCCATAGCATCTAAGATCCGCCATCTCAAGAACAAGGTTACTTCTTATCAATCCTGCAAAGAAGCTTAATGTATTTTGGCTAGTTGTTGAAGCTTGTTCCACTAACCTAGATATCTACTTATCTATTTCTTCCAATTATTTTCTATCCTCTATTATTAGTTACACATTCTTCTCAGTCGCTTCCTTTTTTCTTTCTTGTAGGAGTTCTTTAAAGTTCTTCAGAACCTCTTCGAGACCTTTGTTCCATGCTTTTTGCATCTGTTTTTTGTAAGCTGGACATTCTAGCAGGTGATTGATTGTTTCTTTTTTATGGAGGCCACATGCAATACATTTCACTTGCTTATACAGATTCAACCTTCTTATTGTCAACTTACTAAGAGTTGATAGCTCATCACTTATTAATTTAATGAGGAAGCTCTTTCTCTGTAAGTCTTTGAAAAATATGTCTTATGTATGCCCATTCATTCTTTCCCATACTAAATCCCAAGTGTATTCTTGTTGTTTTTTGATCTGATAACTCCATTTCTTATTGGTTCTATTCTGTGCTGTCCATTGATATACCATGATCTTGCTATTTATCTTTTTGATAAATTGTCTTATGGGATCATTTAGTGTCTTATCTTTCCACTTGATTTCTGTAGAGATTTTGTAGGAAGTGAGATTCTTTCATTCTATTGCAGACAAGTTGAGGCCTCCTTTGGCTAAAGCATCTGCTTCATTATTATAGAGATCATTGGAATGTGCTTTGACCTTGGTAAGCTTTAGATCTAGGTTTTTCTTTTTGATTAGCTCTACCATTTGTACCCATAATGACCAGTTTTTATCTTTTAGCCATCTTTTATATGTTCTTTTTGGATCATCTTTCTTAACTAATATCCATTTAGAGATACAAGCTTGACTACTGTGAAGATTTCAACTGTGCTATCTATTGAAACTACTAGGAATATTGTGATTATTGCTGTTATTTCTGCTCTTGTTAATGAGGGTCAATTATCTACTCTCATTTGAAATTTACTTTCCTTTCTGCTTCACTAATTTGGATCCATGCTGCATGCTGCTCCCATTTTCATTGTGTCACTTTCATGATTGATAAGTGAGCCATCTGAATAGAAAGTCAGCTTTTGATTGAATCCTTGATTATGCTGAAGTATCTCTAATAAGTGATCTTGATATACTCCTTCTTTAACACTTGTTTTGATGATTGTTTCTT